>JAODAL010027922.1:0-54155 GCA_025379985.1 Phyllomedusa bahiana | reverse complement strand
TTTATCAAGGGCTAACACCTTTGCATTTTTAAAAGGAAAAATTATCCTTTTATTCAACGCTGTCTACCACGAGGATTCATTCCTAGAAACGAGCGCCCGGTCTACTATTTTTGTTGCGGTATTCTAAGCCTATCCGGTGTTATATCTGCTGGCCCTGTGTATCTAAGTTTATCAGGTGTTATATCTGCTGTCCCTGTGTATCTAAGCCTATCCAGTGTTATATCTGCTGTCCCTGTGTATCTAAGTTTATCAGGTGTTATATCTGCTGTCCCTGTGTATCTAAGTCTATCCAGTGTTAGATCTGCTCTCCCTGTGTATCTAAGCCTATCCAGTGTTAGATCTGCTGTCCCTGTGTATCTAAGCCTATCCAGTGTTAGATCTGTTGTCCCTGTGTATCTAAGTTTATCAGGTGTTATATCTGCTGGCCCTGTGTATCTAAGTTTATCAGGTGTTATATCTGCTGGCCCTGTGTATCTAAGTTTATCAGGTGTTATATCCGCTATCCCTTTGTATCTAAGCCTATCAGGAACAGTCTGCTGATATACTGTATGTGCGATACTGTGTCACAGTCAGTATATCTTAGGCTATGATATTGTACTGTAAGTGCATGTTCACACAGCGTTTGTTAAATAAGTATTTGTGTCCGTTTTACTAACTGAAAACGGACCCCAAAGCAAATTTAAGAATGTTCAATAAGTACTAAACTATACAAGGCAGTATCTGCCTCGGGCAATCGTGCATTGCAATTACACTGTTGCAAGCGCTTAATTTCAACAGAGCAAACAAATTTGTTTACAGCACGCAAAAGTGCACGTTTTGAATACGTTGTGTGAACTTCCTCTAAATTGGGGGCGTTTTCAAGCTCATTGCTTAGGGCAGCCTGAGCTGTAAATATTGCCCTAGTTGTGGTATATAAATTCTGCATAAAAAAGAGTGTTTTTTTATTTTTATCTACAGACATATAATGGCTTGTTTTTTGTGGGGCAAGATGTTTGTTTTAATGGTGCCATGAACGGACCATGTAAGGTGCTGGGAATCTGAAACAAAATTCTAATTGGGGTAAAATGTGGAAAAAATGTACTTGCACCATGTTTGTGGTGGTTTTGTGTTTATTTTGGTGTTTACTTTTTGGTGTAAGTCTATGTTCACACGGGGTAATTTTGGCACACATTTCGCTGCGTATTTGCGCTCTAATAGGAGCGAGATGCGCGTCAAAATTACAGTAATCCACAGTTCTCACACAGATCGTATTGTACGTGCAGGGAGATAAGTGACATGTCAATTACTTGTGGCGAATACGCGCTGTGAGTAATGAGTATCAATGGGGCCGGTGGGCTCCCGCGCTTTGCCCCCCCGCGCTGCGGGATTTCTCTTGTTTTAGGGCGAGCTCCCGAAACATACGATCTACTACGGCGCATACTGTATGCGCCACAGTACATCATGTGAACATAGCCTAAGTGATGTGCTATCTGTCTTCTGCGTTGGTCGGGGGGTCCAGTGCACAGCACTGCCCAGGGGCCCATAATGCTGTTAAGATGGCTCTGAGTGGGTCCTCCCCTAGAACCATTGCTGTGCCAGGTTAGATCACTGAGAGATTGATAACATGCTGTAATGTGTTGCGAACGGTGCGGCAGCCCGCAACTCGGGCAGCGGGTGCCGTCGCGGCTCTGCCGGCGCCTCCACTACCGGGACGAGTGCCGCCGTTGCCCGGGTGTCGGGCGACGGGCACACTCGCCCCTCTGCGCGCCGGCACTCACCCGGTAGCGCTCTTGTATCTCTGCAGCCTCCTGCTGCCCGGCGCGCGCGTCCCCGTGCTCTAGGGCGCGCACGCTGGCTCTGTCAAATTTAAAGGGCCAGTGCACCGGTAATTGGCTAATTGCCGGGCACTGCCCCTATATTACCTGGGCGCTTCCGCCCACTCCCTGCCGGATCTTTAGTGCCTTGCCTATTGAGAAAGCTTTCCCAGTTGTCTAGTTCTGATCTACCGTGTACTGTACCATTTGCTACCGGCTCCTGACCACGAACCTCTGCCGCCTGCCCTGACATTCTGCCTGTCCACGACCACGAACCTTAGCCGCCTGTCCTGACCTTCTGCCTATTCCCGACTACGAGCCTGCCTGACGATTCTGTACCACGCTATACCTCGGCTGCCACCGCAAGCAAGTCACGTCAGGGGTAGCGACCTGGTAGACTCCCGCCGCAGCAAGTCCATCCCGCATCCCGGCGGGCTCTGGTGAAAGCCGGGACCTACTTAGACTCCGCTCCCTGATGTGGCTTACACCATCGCTTGCGGTGGTCCAGTGGATCCACTTCTACGTCCGGGACCATTACAGTAAGATCCGGTCATGGATCCCACCAAGGTACCGTTGCCCAGTGTGGCGGACCTCTCTCGTGTGGTGGCCCAGCAGTCTCAACAACTGGCCCAGCAGGCACAACAGCTGGATCAGTTGACCACCATGATGCAGCAGATTGTCACTACCCAGCAGCAGCCTCCACCTCCTCCCGTGACCGTCCCCGCTCCGGCGACGCCACTGACTCCGTTGGGACCCACGCTTCGTTTGTCGCTGCCACCCGCAGACGAATGGACAAGTGGAGAGAATCAATTAAATCTTGGGGGGCTATTTGCGGCACTTTGTTTCGGCCCGACAGGATGACTGGGCTAGTTAACTTCCTTGGGCAGAGTTTTCATATAACTCCCTGGATTCAGAATCCACTGGTACCTCTCCATTTTTCGTTGTGTATGGCCAGCATCCTCACCCTCCGTTAAAATTGTCTTCTCCGTCTGAGGTGCCGGCAGCGGATACTTTTGCCCGAGATATGCTGTCCAGTTGGAATCAGACGCGCCAGTCTCTGCAGCATGCGTCCGCACGCATGAAGGTCCAAGCGGACAAAAATAGAAGACCTTCCCCAGTGTTTTCTCCTGGCGACAAGGTGTGGTTATCGGCCAGATATATCCGGCTAAAGTCCCCCTCGTAAAATTTTTGGGCCCCGGTACTTGGCCATTGAAGAAACCTTCGCTAAACCCGGCTGCCTAAAAAATACGCTCCCTCCCACAATGGTATTTCCAACTCCTTCCATGTCTCCTTGTTGAAACTTGGGGCCCTTTAAAACCGTTTTCCAGAGGATTGCTCCTCCCTCTTCCGAAGCGGAGTCCAAACCCCAAAATCTTGCTGTAAAAAAAATCCTGAAAATGAAGACCATCAGGGGAAAGCGGCATTTTTATCACTGGGAAGGAGTTTGGTCCTGAAGAAAGATCTTGGGAGCCGGAGGACAACATCCTGGTCCGTGCGTTGCTGCAGAAATTCCTCCAGGCCAGGAAGAAGGCCGGCTGTTCCCGCTACACACCGGACGTCTCGTCCTTGCTCCTTTTCCCCCAGCCAGTGCCTTTTCTCCACCATACAGGAGAAATTTAACCTCATTTCTCACGGAGATTTTCACCTCTCATATGTGCTCGCATTGAGTCCTGATTTCATTTTATATCACACCACTACCCCCCTTCTTTACTTCATTACTGTGTATTGAAAAAAGGATTCGCCGAAACGTGACTCCATATTGACATCTAAGATTCCTCTACCCTATTAGGATTTATTTTTTAAGAGCACTTTTCAGTATTTTTTTTTGGCCCCTTTTAAATTGATTATTGCCGTATTAATAAAATGTATATAAAATTTGCATATATTTTGGTGTGCCGGGGTTTACTATTTATATTTACGGAAAAAGGGGGGGCTAAGGGGGGGGGGGGGGTACTGTTGGGGAACGGGGGCCCCGCCCGCAACTGGGCTGCGGTCGCCGTTGCGGCTCTGCCTGCCCCCCATACCGGGACGAGTGCCGCCGTTTCCCGGGGTGTCAGGGGGGACCGGGGCGTGGGCCCCCTGCATCCCGGACTCACCCGGTCCGCCCTGTGTCTCTGCAGCCTTTTGTTGCCCGGGGCGGCGTCCCCGCCTAGGGTGCGTGCCGCCGGCTCTTAGTTTTAAAAGGGGCCAGTGCACCATAATTGGCAACTCCGGGCACCCCGCTATATTACCTGGGGCTTGCCCCCACTCCCGGGCCAATTTTTAGTGCCTTGCCTATTGAGAAAGCGTTCCCAGTTGCTAGTTCTGTTTTACGTGAAACCTCCCATTTGCTCCCCGTCCTTTTTTTTTGACCCACGAACCTCTGCTCCCTGCCCTGACCTTCTGCCTGTCCAAGACCACGAACCTTAGCCGCCTGTCCTGCCCCTTCTCCCTGTCCCTGACTACGACCCCTCCCTGAGATTCTGTACCGCTATACCTCTGCTCCCAAGAAGCAAGTCACGTCGTGGTAGCGACTTGGTAGACTCCCCCTCAGAAAGGTCTTTCCCCGTTTGCGGGGGGTCTGGTGAAAACCGGGCCTACTTAGACTCCCTCCCTGGGGGGCCTACACCATCGCTTGCGGTGGTCCAGTGGATCCACTTCTATGTCCGGGACCGTTACATGATGTTTTCTTTAGCAATAAACAGTGCTTCCTATTATCACAGCCTGATCATTAGTCTTAATGTAGCTATACATTTCCGTCCAAAGACAATCTGGTAGTGTCTTATCTCCCCCTAGAACAAAGAAATTGGGCATGTTGAAATTGGACTGCTCTGGGGGAGTGAGGAGGAGTGAGGAGGCCCCCATTCACATTAGTTAGTGGGTCCCAATGAAATCAGTTGTCCAACATTAATCTAACGTATATGGTCAGCTTTAAAGCCTCAAAAAGCAATAATTAGAAGTACTTTTTTACCAGTATTAAACATTTACTCCAAAACATTTTTACTTAAATGTTTTCTTACTTATAAATTCTTTATTCAGCTATTCAATCAACTTAATTTACTTTAATTTTGGAAAACTATCATATTTGCACCAGATCCAACACCCAATCTAACGGAGTACTCTCATAATATTTAAACACATAGGCAAAAGCAAATAAATATTTCTTTTAAATACATTTTTCTTCTGATTTTGCTTAGTTTCAATGATATAGAAAAATTATCTGGGTTTATCGGCATCTCATGCTTAGCCATATAAGCCCCCTTTTTGCTGTTAAGACAAAATTTAAAGACTTAACAACAGGGGGTTTGTTGGACCTTTTTTGGGAAATATGTGACTTTTCAATCACTTTTTTTGGGGGAAGCAGGATTACAAAAAACCCTCCAAAATTGATGTTTGCTTAAAAAATAAAAAACCTTTTGAGAAATTACAATTCTGGTAATCAGAAAGTCCCTCGATCAGAATACCCTTTGTTTGAATCTATTATTACCCTCTAGAAACCCAGACCATTTTGATTTTTTCAGAAAATTTTAAACCCATGAAAAGTTCCTCTGGCAAAGATTTCCCCGTTTTGGTCTTACAGTAAAGAATCCCCTTTATGTTTATATAAAAAACCTTTTTCCCTTTATTTTGGGGCCCTCTTCTGAGAGTGATGTTTTTGAAATAGGCAACTGTGCTTACTACTTGCTTGCTACAGTAATCAGATAACATCAATTATTACTGAGTTGATTTCATAGGAGGGTACCGTGGTAATTAAGGGGCCACTTCACTTTTGCAAAAAATCTCTGTGTTTTTTGGGGAGTTTGGGGTTTTGGGACTGCTTGGAAAACTTATCTTTCTATTATTCTCAAACTGAAACTTTTGGAAGTGTTCAAGCAGCTACTAGACCAACCTTTTATGGAGGCTTTGGGGACGGTCCCCAAATTTAATAAGTCACCTGGGCAGATGGTCTCCTGACTGATTTTTTCAAACAACAGTCCCTTACATTTCTTACGGGTCCCTTTTTAAAAATTTTCGGGGAGGAATTTAAAAGGGGGCGCTTTCTGCAAAAAGGGGGGTTTGATTGTTCTTTTTTTTTAAAGGGGGGAAAAGGGGACATGACTACCCTGGGCTCCTACAGCCCCATATCTTTTCTATATGAAGTTACTATCTAGAGTGGGGGCAAAGAGGCATGTTTTTAAACAAACCCTGTTTGGATTTTCCAATCTGGCTTTATCCCCAAAAAAAACTCAAAGGGCCAATAATATAAATAAATTTCTGCTGCACTGGTGGTAGGACAATCTTCTTGCTTGACACTGCCAAAGCCTTTGTCAGCGTTGAATGAGATTTTTTGTTTTCTGCATTATGATGTGTTATTTCTGTGGCCAAAGCAGCGACCAAAACACCCCAAAGGGAATTTTTCCTTTCCATTTTAATTTTCAGAAAATTTCCAAGGGGAAAACCTGCGTCGTAGTTAACATGACATGGTTTTTATAAGCGTTTTCCACACTTGTTTCAGTGCTGAAAAAGAAGTGACATGTCAAGTCTTGAGGCATCTAACATGAGTAAAATACCCATAGGAATCAATGAGAATCGGAATTTCTAATTTTTTGTGAGGTGTTTCCATTCTGAAAATCCGTTGTAACCCCTGTACTGTTTAACCCCCTTTACGGTCCTTTTGTACGGGCCCCTTTTGTGCCGTGATGTTTTCCCCCCCCAAATTATGCCCCCCTTACTGTTGCTGCCCATGATCTTTTACCCCCTACTGTTGATGCCTGTGATGTTTAACCCCCGTACTATCCCATGTACTGTCCTGTTGCTGCCCATGATGTTAAACCCTCATACTGTCCCCTTATTGTTGCTGCCCATGATATTTTACCCTGTACTGTTGCTTTCCATGTTTTTTAAACCCCGTACCGTGCCGTTTTACATTTTCTTGGTTGTGCCCAGATGTTTGCCCCCATTTACTATTGGGGCCCGTGATTTTTTAACCCTGTATTTTCCCCGAAATTTGTTTTATTGCTGAAAGTGATGCTTAACCCCCATACTGTTCCCGGGACTGTTTCTACTTATGATGTCTAACCCTTGTCCCCACCCTTTTAATATTTTGCCTGGGGACGTCTAATCCCAAATGTTTTTCCCTGCCCCAGGATTTTTTGCCCCCATTCTTTTCTTTTCCCCCGTGATTTTTTTATTTTCCCGTAATGGGGGCTCCTTTGTGCTGGCTTCCCCATGATGTTGTTGGTAGGGTTAGGGTTTGGTTAAACTTTTTTAAAGTTGGGTAGAGTTAGGGGTTAAGGTTGTGATAGGGATATATATATATATATATATATATATATATATATATATAATATATATATATATTTTTTTATTTTTCTTTAAAAGAATTTTAGGGTTATTTATTACTTTAATATTATATATATATATTTATAAAATATTTTATATATAAATTTTTTTTTAAAATATTATATATTATATAATAAAATATTTTTAATATATAACCTATACTATATTTTATTTACAGTAAAGGGGTCCCTGATTTTTTTAATTTTCCCCCGCTGAAAAAGGCATGAAAAATCTAAAAAAATTGAGAAATAAAAATTTTTCAGAAAAAAAATCCAAAAAAAAAATTTTGTATAGTTTATAAAAATTTTATTGCATTTTTAGTGAGGAATAAGTATTTGATCATTGAAAAACAAGACTTTTTATTTGGTGGAAAAACCCCCCTGTTGCAGCACAGCAGTCAGACTTTTTTTGTGGGTTTGATAATGAGGTTTTGTGCAAGGGTTAGGAGGAATTTTGATCCACTCCCTCTTTGAGACCCTTTTTTTCTCTAAATTTCATAAAGGTTTGGGGCTGTTGCTTTGAGCCCCGGGCCCTTTAAACCCCCTCCATAAGTCCTTCTAGGGGAATTAAGGTTTTTTGGGGGATTTGGCTAGGAAAATCCAGGGACATTAATGTGCTTTTTTTTGAGCAAATCCTTTGTTGTCTTGCTGTATGTTTTGGGGTTATTTTTCTTGTTGGAAGACTCGGCCAAGATTTTTTTTAAATTTGCCCCTGGCGGAGGGAAGGAGGTTATCACCCCAGATTTTATGGTTAGGCCCTCCATCCATTCTCCCACTAAAGCGGGGGGGAAGTAGCCCTGTGCCCTTGGGCAGAGAAAACCCCCCCGAAACTTTAATGTTTCCCCCTCCATGCTTAAAGGGGGGAATGGTTTTTTTTGGGGTTAAAAATGGTAGCTTTTTCTCTTCCCCCAAAACACGGAAAATTTGGGGAAAATGCCAAAGAGCTTTTCTGTCCCCTTTGACCCAGCACCTTCCCCCAATCACTCGAAGAATCATCCAGGTGTTTATTGGAAAAACTTCGGGGCAGGCCTGAACATGTCCCCTTCTTGAGAAAGGGGGCCTTGCAGGAAACTGCAGGTTTTTTAAAACCTTACGGTGTTCCCCAATTGTTTTTTTTGGGGGACTGTGGCCCCAGCTCCCTTGAGATCTTTAAAACAAGTTCCCCCCGTGTAGTTTTAGGCTGATCTCTCCCCTTCCTCATGTTGAAGGACCCCCAAAAGGGTTTGAGATTTTGCATGGCCCCCTGGACCCCAATTGTAAAATTGCCCGGGTCATTTTGTATTTCTTAATTTTCTTACTATTGAAACCAACGGGTTGTCCCCTTTCTCACCCCCCTTTATTATGGTTTTTTGTAGTCCATTCCAGCTTTGTGGGGTTTCTATGATCTTGTCCCTAAACAAAACTTAGCTTTTTAAATCTTGTCTATGTTGTAGAGGTTAGAGTTTTCCGGGGCTTTAATGAGTTGGGACAGGAGTCTTTTATAAAAGGTGACATTTAAAAAGGGAAACGGGCCCTTTTAAAGCAGGGGGAAAAGAGTTTGGGGCGGGTTTAAGTTGGGCTGTAGGAGCCAGAATTTTTAATGGTTGGTAGGGGATCCCAAAAACTTATTTCTTCAGGAAAAGCAAAAAAGTTTTAAATTTTTAATTTATACAATGTGAATTTTTTTGGGTTTTTTTTTGTGTTTTTTTTTTCTCAATGTTAAAATTAAACCTACCCTTAATTTTTTAAAAAATTTGAATGTTATGTCTTTTTCGTGGGCAAATTACAAAATCAGCAAGGGATCAAAAAAATTATTTCCTTCACTAATATATATAATATATATATATATATATATATATTAAAATATATATATATTTTATATATATATATACCCCACAATATACATTTATATACAAAATAATAATATTTTTCTTTTAAAATTTTATATAGATTTTAAAATAGTTTTTTTTATTTTATATGTATATTGGGGTATAAATTTTTTATATTGTGATAAAATTTTAATATATATAATAAAATAATTATGTGATTTTTAATTTTGTTTGGGCATGTAGGGAAAAAAAAAAAAAAAATGAAAAACCACGTCAACACCACTTCAAAGTCCAAGCCAAAAAAGGTATGTCTCAAAGGGTATTTTCAGACAAGGATTTAAAGCTGATTTGGACGCTGAAAAAATCAAAAGTTTAAATCAGCTTTGGGTTGGGAAAATTCCCCTTAAAAGGCAGGGCAGGGATAAAAATAAAATACTGGTCAGACTCTAAGTAAGAATCTGACCAGTATTTTATTGTCTTTTGAACAGAAAGAGGGAAGATTTCTGTCTGTGGTTTGCGGATTCAGCCCCCTCTTTCCCCAACCACCCGCATTTTCTGCCTTAAAACCCGGTGAAAGGGAAAGTGCATTTTTTCCCAAAAAAGTGTAGATTTTCAGCTTAGTTTTCTATTGAAGTCTATGGGAATTTGGGTTTACATTCGGGTTTTTTTAGTGATTTCAAAAAACCAAAAAAAATGTTGGGGAGATAAGTGAATGTCAATTATAGCGGGGGAATTCACGTGCTGTTTAAAGAAATGTTATGGGGCCCCCCCCGCAATATGCCGTGTGAAAAATACCTAAGGCCCTGTTCACACGGCTTTAAATGGGGGCCCTTTTTTCGGTTTCCCTTAAAAAAAAACCCGCCGAAGTGCACAAAAATTTCGGGGGTGGGGAAAACGTCCCAAATTTATTATGTTATCCACCCGTTCTCTAGAGAAAATATAGATTATGTTTTCCCTTCCCCCCTCGGCGAAACCCCTGGGCGGGGAGATTTAAATTTACCCTATGGGAAATTTCCAGCGGCGTATCGCGCCCCATGGTAATTTCAAAAAGTCTATGGGCCAAAGGGAAAATGCCGGCCCACCGCCCCCTACCCCGCTCCCGCCCCCCCCCCCGTCCACAAGGCGTTAAAATTTCTTCCCGCGTTAAGCCGTGTAAAAAGCCTAAGGGGAAATTTTTTGCCCCATTTTTCTTGGTTTTAGCTTCCCAAAAAAGTTTTTGGGGCAGCTGCAAAATTGATTTTGACTTAAACCCCAATAACCCCTTTCCAAAAAACCCCAAAATTTCCCCTACCGCCTCATCTAGGAATAACAGAGCTGAAGTGTTAGTCGCTGTTGTAGAACCGTCTGTATAGGCCGTCAGGATAGAAAAGGGGAGTGATACAACAGGTACTGGAAGAGAGTGAAAGAGATGTAGGTTGAAGTGAGTGTCCATTGAAACTTTAGGCTTTTTTATCTTAAAAATTTGGCCCCGAACCTTAAATTTTCCCCTGGAATTAGGAAAATTCCCCCAACCCTTTTTACGGGCCTTTTCCCTAAAAATTCCCCTGGCAAGGCACCAGGGGGAACCCGGGGCTGTTTTAAGGTTGCCTGGGCCCCCCGGAAAATTGGTACAGGTACCTTGGGAGGGTATTTTTTCCCTTTCCCAATGGGGGAGGCAGGGAGTCTTAACTTACATACCTTCCCGTTTCCCCAAATTGAAATTTGATCTTTTAAAAATTTTAAAGATTTGGGATTTTTTCTTTCAAATTCCCTTTTAAAACCCTATTTTCAGGGTTATATTGCCGCCCAATTTTCACAATTTAAAATTGCCCTTAGGGGGACTTTTATGAAAAAATGTCTACATAAGACTTTCTTTGTTGCCCCTAGCAACCAGTCAGAGTCCCCTTTTTTCCAAAAGCCCCTATTAAAATTTTAAAGGGGAGCTCTGGTTGGTTGCTATGGGCAACAAAGACCGTCTTACTGCTGGATAGTTTTCATACATGTTCCCACTCACATTTCACACTTAATAACTTGTTAGATTAATTCTACAGGTTATTTCTAACCTAATAACCTGTAATTATTCTAATTCTAATAACCTGTAATTATTATTACAGGTTATTATGGTCATGTGGCTAACTAATAGGTGTAGGTTTTTTGTGTGTAATGTATGCATGTATTATTTTTTATTTAAAAATTTTAAATTTTTTTTTTATGAATTTTTTTTTATTTTTTTTAAAACTTTTTTAGGTTTTTTTTCTTTTTCCTTTTTAAAACCCATTAGGGGATTAAATTTTAAATTTTTTTTATTAGTTTTTTTTCATTTTGTAATGTATTAGGGATATTCATAAAAATGCTATATTATTATAATCGGTGTCAGGGTTTTACACAGGGGGGGAGCAAACAGGACAGCCCCAGTATCCCCCGATTGTTTGGGTTTTTACAAGGCAGCCTGGGGCTACTCTAGGGTTCCCAGGGTGACCCGTGCGCCTTTTCCCGAGGCTCTTTTTTGGTTTACCGGGAATCCCGATTTACCCCAAGAGCAAAGGGGGGAACCCCCTTTGATTATGCTGCTGTATGAACAAACGGCAATAAGGGGTTTTAAGCCCCCGGGGAGCTGAAGAGGCTGCGTTTGGGAACAGGTCTGTGAAGTAGAGCTCAGCTCCCAGCGCTGCTGCCCGTGGGCCCGGGCCCAAAAAAACCCCCAAAAGCGCAGTGATTTTTTCAGGTTTAACAACCTCAGCACGGGCAAAAGTCCCCCGGTAAACGTTTTAAAGGGTTAAACTGGACCCGTCCCCTTTTTCTTTTTTTTTTCCCGTTTGACAGATAACATACAGTATAATGGAGAGTTTACTGTATCTTCTGCCTTTCTATAGAAATAAGAATAAAAATGGAAAAAAAATAACAATTTTTTTTTTTTTCCCCATCATCTTCTTCCCAATTTTCCCCTTTCCCTTTGTTCTTTTCAAAGGGCCAATACTTTTAGTTTTAACATTCACTAACTGAAGAACATTTTAGGATTTAAAAAAAAGGGGATAAACTTGATAACCTTTGGGGCCCCCTAGCAAAAATTTTGGTTTTGGGGGCCCCCACCCCCGCCGGGCCCGCCCCCCTGCCCCCAACCACAAAATTTTCCCGGACATGAAGTTACTAGATAATACAAGTTTTACCCTATCAACCCTAGGTAATTTCCCCCTCATAAACCCCACCAAACAAATCCCAAATATTTCCTAGAGAAAAAATTACGGAAACGCTACACATAAGGACCTTTTATTACTGCCCCGAAAACCCCACATTCTTTTAACCCAAAAAGTGGGCTGAATTTAAAAAAAAACCCCTACACTATTACTGTTTAGTATACAAAAGACCAATAGTAACCCCCATTTGTGACCCCTTTTGGGGTTTGGTTTCAGTGGTAGAACCAGTGTACACAAAGGGCCCGCAGAATATATTTTGATTTTAAAATGTAGTTTTCATCTTGTGACTCACAGGTGATGTTTCTCTGGCCCAAATCGTTGCCTTTTTCCCTTTTTTATTGATCCGGTCCAGAACCCTAAGGGTGGGCTTCTTCAGCCCCTTGTCCTGCAGATTTAGACACAGATATCTTAAAAGCCTCGCTTTTCCAGCACCTCGCTCCCTGCCACCCCGGCTATATGGGGTCCATATAGGTAGGCAGGGTTTAGGTAGCTATAGGGCCCCAAATAGGCAGTCAAGCAGGGTTTGCATAGAGTATAGAGCCCCATATAGACATGCAGATTTAGGTAGCTATAGGGGCCATATATGTAGGCAGGCAAAGTTTAGGTAGCTATAGGGTCCCATATAGATAGGCAGGCAGGGTATAGGGGCCATATATTTAGAAAAGGCAGGGTTTAGATAGCTATAGAGGCCATATATATAGGCAGGCAGGGCTTAGGGTAGGCTATAGGGGCCCCATATAGGCAGTCAGGGATTAGGGTAATCTATAGGTGCCCCATACAGACAGGCAGGGCTTAGAGTAATCTATAGGGGCCCCATACAGGCAGGCAGGGCTTAGTGTAGTCTATAGGGGCCCCATACAGGCAAGCAGGGCTTAGGGTAATCTATAGGCGCCCCATAAAGGCAGGTAGGGCTTAGTGTAGTCTATAGGGGCCCTATACAGGTAGACAGGGCATAGGGTAGGCTATAGGGGCCATCTATATAGGCAGGCAGGGCTTAGGGTAGGTTATATGGGCCCCATACGGGCAGGCAGGAATTAGGGTATGGTATAGGGGGACACATACATGCAGACAGGGCATAGGATAGGCTATAGGGGCCCCATACAGGCAGAGCAAAGGGTAGGCTATAGGGGGCCCCCATATAGGCAGGCAGGGCTTAGGGTACGGTACAGGGGCCCCATATAGGCAGGCAGGGCTTAGGGTACGGTACAGGGGCCCCATATAGGCAGGCAGGGTCCATTAATGTAAAAAAAATCCCTTACTCACCTGGCCCTCGATACCTCGCGGCTCAGCTCCCGGGCAGTTTGTGCTCGGTGTTGGAGGCGCGATGATGTGACGTCATTCGCACTGCCCGCGTCAGCACTGTGGTCCAGCGCCTGCGCATAGCAGGTAGATTAGCAGAGCGAAGCGCCGGACGCGCTCCTCTATGCTCACACCGGCCAGTCCTGCGCTTGAACACTCGGACCGGAGGGCTCAGGCGTTCAGAGGTAGGAAGCGCCGGGCCCCGCAGCTCCGAGTCCACCAGCAGTGAACTATTATGTTCACTGCCAGTGGGCGCAGGAGCCGAACTACTGGGGGAGCAGACGTGGCAGCAGCTACCCCGGGGCCTGGGCCCCATGGCAGCTGCTACGTCTGCTACCCCGGTAGTTACGCCCCTGGATTTAACAATGAGCCTCTATGTCTCCAGCTTTCCTGTAATTATAAGCTTTTGTGCTTTCTCACTGCCATTTAGTAGTTTTATTTTTGTTGTTTACTGCCCCCTTTTAATTGTAAGTTTATAATAAATAATGATAAAAGAATAATAAAGAACATGTACATATTTTGCCAAATACCTATTTATATTAATTAGCTCTTCATAAGAGTAACAAACCTTACTGTGACGTTATGTAATTTACCCCATAACAATAACAAACCATACATTAACCTTATGGCACTTAATGTGAAAGGCATTTTAAATATAAATTGAACGCTGACATATGTGCACACCAAAATTACTTTTTACAGTTATGACTCACAAAATATAGGGAAGCAAAAGGAAATATATCTTCTTGGCCTTATGGGGGAAAAAAACGTAGTTTCCCGGGGGTTAAGGAGCAGTTTTTTTTTTCGGTTGTAGATTAACCAGTAATACAAACTGCACTTTTTTAACTAGTTCCTGACCAGGTCATTTACCACCCCCCTCCTCCCTTACTGACCAGGCACATTTTCATCAGTACATACACTATACCTTTTATTCCATGACACATAAGGCTTTACTTTTATTTAATTTTTACATAGCTTTTTTCAATTTTTCAATAATCATATTATGGAAAATGGTAAAAGATATTTAGGAAAAAACATCTTTTCTTTAGTAGCAAAATGTTGCACTCAAATAATTTTTGTGTGTGATCTTCAGAATAAAAAACAACAGTACTACCCACCCCTTCTTTTTTTAGGGAAAAAACCCACTTTTACGCCATATTCTTGTTGAAAAATGGACTTTTTACCCCAAAAAAATGGCGCATTTACCCCCGGGAACTCATTTTTTAAAAAGCGCCAAAATTTGGGTGCACTGTGCGCCCCCGTGCAAATGCACCTATTGGGGCGCCTTACATTTTATGCCCCCTCGAGCAATAAACCTAAATAACAATTACACACCAAGATATGCTATGTGCGAATTTTGGCAAATGCGCCCTTTTTTGATACAATCCCCCTTTTTTTGATACTGCCCTCTTTTTTGATGCAACGCCCCCTTTTTTGATACGATTGGGCCATTTTGGGCCCACTTTAAGAATCTATGCAGGTATACCTGACGCCAATTTTTAGAAATATCGGACTTTCAGGCCACTTTACACTGATTTGATCCCCTTAAAAAAAACGGGCTAGATATCCACTTTTCGACATGTCGCCTTTGATAAATGAAAAAATGTGTTTAAGTCCAAAAGGTTTCTTTGGGCTCAACCCCTTAATGACCCATAAATAACCCTTAAATGTAAAGCAAGCTATAATGCACTATAGGTTGTGACATATTTCCATTATAGCCAGCATTCACTATTTCAGCAATTAAAGGGGTTTTCTGATACAAAGATCATATCGTAATGAGGGGGGAAAAGGTAAAAAAAAAACTTTTGCAATTGGTTTGCATGATCTAAATCATTTAGTATAGCAGATATGAGCTCATGTGTGTGTGTCTAGAGCTCAGCAGCCTGAGGTCAGGACATGCCCCCTTTGCTGTGATTGGCTGCCTACACTATGTGCTTACTCCCCTCTGAACGGGGGAAAATGAAAGTGGAACAGCTTTCTATGCTGGCTGCTGGCTGTATAATAAAGGCGTCTCACTCCTCTCTTGTATTCCAGGATTCTGGAAATTTTTTTAGTCTCCCCGGCTGTTAGATTCACTCTCCACCAATATAACACAGCCTTACACAGTCTGTGAACCTTTACCCCGCCCGATAACGAGGGGGAAAACAGGTTATTTCTCACATTTTTTTCATCAGTTACGCTGTAGTTTAATTGCCACGGGGCCCCATCATCCCGGGGTTGCAGGGGGCCCTCCCTGGCCCCCTGCCGGCGGCGCGCATTCCCTGTCTGTTTTTCCCCTTGTGTATTACCCGGCAATGCCCTGCGCAGCCCCTTCCGCGAAGGTGTGGCCCTGCTCCCTAGGGCGGCGCACGCCAGCATGTTAAATTTAAAGTGCCAGCGCACCGGGAAATTTCTATTGCCAGTCGCTGCCCCTATTTATGCCCGCCTCTTCCTGGTTTCCTGCCAGTTTTGTGCCTTTTGCCCTACGGAAAAGCGTTTTCCCGAAGTTTTGTCTGATTACCGTTTTTTACCCTACCGTTTGCCTCCGTCTCTCGACCAAAACCTAGCCGCTTGCCCCCGATTTGTTGTCTTCGACCCAAACTTGCCGCCTGTCCCGACTTTCCTCCCTGTCCCCGATATAGCCCGCCTTTTGATTTTGTAAACCCGCTACACCTCGGGTGCCTCCCCCAAGGGTCAGGGGGGAGCGACCCGGGGGACTCCCCCTGCGCAAGTCCATCCCCCTTTCGGGGGGCTCTGGTAAAACCGGGACCTACTTAGATTTCCCCTCCCTGGGGTTGTTCCCATCGCTTTTAGGGTCCGAGGTTTATACCGTTGCCTGTGACTAACGTTTACACCAATGAGGTTTTGGTTAAAGGTGGGGGGGGTGACAGCTCTGCAAAGGGTGAGAATGACCACTGAAGGGGGTTGCAGAGCTCTGACATCCTCTCCCTTCCATGCCCCCACAAAATGATTGCACCACTTATCGAGGGGAAAATCGCCTTTCGGGGGGGGAGACACGCCCTGGATTTGAACTTAAAGACAGAAAAACCATTTTGCGAAAATTTTTTTATATAAAACCCTTTCAGGGATAGAAGCATTATAAGTGGGTTTTGGCTGAAGAGGAAGGGGGAATTATGTCACAAACACATTACATGTCACATGGCTATATGAAAGGTCGTGAACAGGAATAGTTTGCAGGGGTTCGGTTTTCCACGATAAGGTGCGACAGGAGCTGGGAGAGCTCTCCTGACATTCTCTTTCTCTTGTCTTCAGTTTTCCTTGCTCCTGCTGTTTGGGGGCTAGGGAAAAGGGGAAAATGTTGCGGGCCCCTGGGGGGGCAGTGGGAAGGGATTGAATACTTCTCCCAGAGGAAAAGAGGTAGTTAGGATGTTGCTACCAATGGCGTAGAAGAGAAAAGGCAGTAAATGTAGTTGTGATTAAGAGAAGAGGTGATTTGGGACTCAGTGCTGCTGACAGTGGGATAAAAGTGGCAAAGGGAAAATGCTGGTGACAGACGGGGAGAGTCAATGCATCTGCTAATAACGGAGAGGTGCGTAGAGCAAAAATGCTGCTGCCAATAGGGAAGGAATGGAAGGGCTCTGTCAGTGGGAAAAGGTGGAAAGGGGGACAGTATTTCTGCCAGCTGGTAAGGGGTGGCAAAGGGACAGTGTTGCTGCCAATGGTGATGGAGGTGGGAAGTTAATGTACCTGTTAGGAAGGGAGGGGTTAGAATGGAAAACAACATTGCTGTCAGTGGGGAAGTAATTAAAGGGTTACAATGCTCCTGTCATTGAGAAAGGGGTGGTAAAGGGGACAATGTTGCTGTGCTTGGTGCTGCACCATGGTGTTTGGCACTTTTGTGGAAGTATTTTGTCTTGCCCTGTGGGGTTTGGTGCTGCTGAAAAGGAATTTTATGCTGTTGCACTAAGAAATCAGCTGTTAGGGGGTACCCTTTGCACTTGATTGGTGAACCTGGGGGTAGTGTGTCTTTGGCATGCCATTTGACATTGTGTGGTACTGCTTATTTGCAGGTGAAGCCTAAGTGGAAGCATTTGAGAAACCTTGCTTTAAAAACATACATTTAAGCTCCTGTTAAAGCCGGTCATCACTAAGCACTCTCAGGATTTCTTATTTGATATACTACAATTGCAGTGCAATGATGCATAACTCCATTAGATCTGTGTGATCACCTTATCTTAAATTCCTAAAATGTAAAGTAATCAAATACTGAATTATAAAAATTTTCTGTCTCTTCTTAGCCTCGCACAAACAATTCCTACTTAAAGGGGTTTTACCACAAAAAAAATTTTATATCGGAAGCTTGCAAATTGAATAATAAACATTTTCACCACTTGTCACTGATCGTATGCCCTGGAGACAAGCTAGGGATCACTAAGGTAGCAGCTAAAACAAAGCTGGTGCATAATTTTAAATAATATAGAAGATTATTTAAAATCCTGTACCATTTTTATTTTAGCTGCTACCTTCGTGATCCATAGCTCATCTCCAGGGAATACGATCAGTGATGAGAGCTTTTCAGTCCTGGCTGCACAAACTGAGACATCACCTCTCCTCTCAGGCAGCTACTGTCAGTTTATTCTCTACCTAGTAATCGCATGCACTCACTGCTGAGTGAGTGCTCAACCCAGGTGCTGTCATTCTACTCCTGTTCTCAATACTCCTTAGTATTTAGTCAAATAATGCAAATAAATAAAAGAAAAAAAGAACCCTCAATCCGGTATGTGCACTGTGATAAAAAAACAATCTACCTGTTTGGTTCCTGCAGGGATTTGAAACTTGGACCATTACGCTAAAAGGCATAAGTGCTAACCACTCAGCTACACTGTAGCTACTCACAGCTCTTTACACAAATAGACCTTTGTTTGACTAGAGTACTCACACTGTGGGGAAAAGCATGGTGATGTCAAGCCTGCTGGATCACATGATATCTAGTTCCTATTGAACACACTGAAAGCTGAAACAGGACAAGCCAGGCATGAAATGTCTTCATGGTAAAACTTCTTTAAAATATTAATTCAAAAACAGTTCAGTATTATGTAGTATATACAATTTTTTTTTCAATGTTCATATTCATGTAGGAAGCTAAAAGTTCTTTTATTAAAATAAAAAAACAAAAATTTTAGAATTCTGTTGAATGAAAACAGATTAGTAAGTGCAATTTATGAAAATAAGTATTTTAGCATTGATTGAATAGTCTTTAAAAACAGAGTAAGTAAAGTTATTAATAGATTCCAAAGGTTACATCAGTAGGACAGCTGTGTTTTATCCGTTTCTTGGGAAAGCAAAGTATCCTTCAGTAACGAAACTTGTAGCTGAGTAACGATTCACTGGAGAAAACCACCCACAGAAGATTACAAATATATTCTTCCCACCAGCTTCTTATAATATGTGACCGCCACAGATGTAGTCACAAGGTTCACAGTCAAGACAGGATGAGACATAGAGAGCCCAATGACGCATGCACTCTTCTCTTCTTTGTGCAGCAATTTATAAATTCAATATTGCAAAAGATTCAGCATTGTCATATTTAATAGCCTCAATCTAATGCAATGCATTTAATAATGTTGTAGCCTGTTAACTTTTAATACTAAACTATTAGATAATGATAAAGAGGTTTGATAAAGAGTCTTTATATAGATGATATTGTATTATGTTTATTATGTTATTTATTATAATTGCTATATATACTGACAGAAACTAACTAAATCCATATGTGCCATTGTTGAAAGTGAAGCAGTTAGAAAAGAGATGGCATATAGACCGAAAGTACTGAATGCAATGTTGTGACAACTTGGATCAACGAGAACAGGCTCTAAGTAGTGTTGAGCGATTGCGTTGGCTCTCGAGATCGATCGATAGTCGATAGTCGGCCGCTACGCTATCTGATAAGGTTTTGCGAAGTGGCATCGATTATGCGCGATGACCATTAAGGTTATGGCGAGAGCAACAACACCTTCATTATTACACCCAAACAAGGCTGGAGAAGCGAAATTAAACATCCACATAACAGTCAAATGGATACGTTGCTACAATTCTTAGGCAACACACCTTAGGTTATAAAGTAAAGAAAAAAGTCACAGGGGGCGGGGAACCATTTACTATCCCTGTCTTGTACCACAGCTGACCTTAAAACCTGGCATCACCCACAAATTAAAAAGTGCCCATTTTAGTTTCCAGTGGGACATTGACTATACCTGTCATGGTCAACAGCCTATGAGCCCCAAACCTGCATGGACCCCCACATTTTACAAAGTGCCGGAAAAAAGGAAGTCTTTTCAACCACCATTTTACGTTTCACTGGACATTGACTATACCTGTCCTGGGCCACAGCATGAGCACCATAACCTGCTAAACCCCCCACATTTAAAAAGTGCCGGATAAAATGCAAGGTCTTTCAACCACCATTTTAGCTTGAACTGGGACATTGAATATACATGTCTGGGCCACAGCATGAGCCCAAAACCTGATGACCCCCACATTTAAAAAGTGCCGGAAAAAAGGAGTCTTTCAACACCACTTTAGTTGAACGGACATTGACTATACCTGTCCTGGGCCCAGCATGGACCCAGGGCCCGGAGAGTTACAGTGGGTGCGGTGAAAGCACAGGCTGGAGCGTCCGTTCATCTATTAACACGCAGGTTTTAAATTGCCATGATGACCGCAGCAACGATAACTGTTTCTGCTGTAGCAGAGAGCGAGCGGAAGTTGTGAAGAAAATCCGCCTTCATCTGTACATCAGGGTCAATACATGGGTAGCGCTTGCCCCTCCGTATGAGTTGTGGACACATTGAGATTCACTTGGATACATACTGGTGGTTAACGCTCCTGTTACACCCAGGTGCCCTTCTATCTTGGCATTCTTTTTCTCTTTTTACTTCAAGTGCTGGAGGCAATGGTCTCTGTACTTTGTTCTCTCGTCCGTGCTCCTTACTCCATGCCTCTGAGTAACCTAATCTGGTCAAGTTTTCCTGTACCTCCCTTGTACAATTCAGAGGAATATTTTTAAACAGCTATTTTGTACATGCAAGTTTATTTGTACTTTAATTCTAGAAGAATCACAATTTTTAGAATAGGATGGAAATCCCACCATGTCTTTGTTTATACTTTTTTTCATTCGTTATTAAATGGGTTGTCACACTACAGGGATTGATTGCTATGTTAAAGATATTGAAAAAACATGTCATTTTGCAATATGTGTCCATTTACAGTGTCTACCTATTCTGTTTATGACAGCCCCATCACCTTGAGGCACTCTTGACAATTCGTGAATGAACAAATGTCTGTTAGAAACACATTTTTTAGAATAGACCTGTGTAGTATAGCTGCATGTCTCAGCAAAATGCCACCCAAAATTAAAAGAATACCCTCGAGCCAACTTTGGTCAATTGTGAAGAAAATGTCTGTTTAGAATCAAAATTTTTTAGAATAGGACCGTAGTTAGATGCATGCATGTTACAACAAAATTGCCCCCAAAAATTCAAAGCATGACCCTTGAGCCTTTGGTCAATTGTGAAGAAAACAAATGTCTGTTAGAAACAACATTTTTTTATAATAGGACCATGTAATATTGCTGCATTTCAAAAGCAGCATGACCCAAAAAATTATAAAAATGACTTCTCAGCCACTGTAAAAATTGTAAGGGAGTAATGCCACTTAGAGCACATTTCTGTTTCAAAGGACCATGATTATTGCTGTATCTCACAAGCTACATGACCCAAATAATTATATAGAATATGACTTCACAGCCACTATTATAAAATGTTGGTAGAGGGAGAAATGCCACTTAGAAAGCCACATTTCTGTTACCAAGGACCATATTTATAGCTGTTATCTCACAGCAACTTGACTCCCCAAAAAATTATTTTAAATATGACTTCTCAGCACTATTAAAAAATTGTGAGGCGAGAAAATGCCACTTAGAAGGTCACATTTCTGTTCCGCAAAGGACCATGTTTATTGCTGTATATCACAGCATCATGACACTCAAACCATTGTCCAATGCGAAAACTTCTTATGATAAAGTGAGTACGTAAATGGAATACGGTGTTGTCATGAAACCTTGGCTGTCTTTTTCAGTTCCTCCACAGCAAACCAGCAATGAACTGTTGGGAAAGAGACCTAAAATTGCAGTTAGAGTAAGAAATGATCATTTAAAAAACAGTTTTACAAGAGGACCATTTCTGTTTGAAAGAATGGTGAGTAGACTGGGCAACTAATCGTTTTTTTCTTTTTTTTTATTTTTCTTCTTTTTTTTTTTTTTTCTTTTTTTCTATTCTTTCTATTTTTCTCTTTTCTACTTTTATTTTATTTCTTCTCCCCTATCATCCTTTGGTGACCTCTGGGCAATGGGGGCACAACATCATCAGAGATCCATAGCCTGAATTCATCTTGATGGAAAGTCAACGATCACCATTATCTGTGGAAAAGACCGGATGCGTTTGTCTGTAATGACTCCTCCAGCTGTGATCTGAAGAATCCGCTAGTATGAGCTGGCTGGCTGGGGCAGGACAAACACCTCTATGGAGTGACGAGCCAGCTCGGGCATTCGTCCATTTTGGTTACCCAGAAGGTCTATTGGGTCTGGAAACAATGCAAAAACATCGGGTTGAGACCGCGATTAGTCGTGCACTCCACCATGATCTTTAGTAATCTTCTGTGTGTTGGTTGGATGGGTGCCCTGCATAGCATGCGTTGGTGAGGTGGTAAAACAATGATTGCACAGAGGTCACCCATTAGGCTCGCAACCTTGCCTGCTGCTTGCCGATACGCACTACTTGGCACTCACTGCTGTCTCGTACGCTGATGTTGGTTCCACAGTGACATTTGGGGAACGTTGATGAAGGCTGACGCAACAGATGTATCAGTTGATCAATCAGCACAGGTCTCCTTTTCCAGCATTTTAATCTCTATTTGGGTGGGTTGAGGAAAGTGCTGATTTTTGTTTTTGTACCCGGGGATCCAGGAGGGGTGGCACACCCAGTAACTGTTGGTTCATTTTGATGGCCTAATGCCGGAGATTCATGTGGAGGAAATGGAGACATCCAAGAACTCATGTGAGAGATGGAGCCTTGATTTTCCCAAGCCTCTGCGTCAAAGGGGCACTAGCAAACTGATCTTCCTATCTTCCTCCTCCACCTCAAATTCGCGCCAACCTCTTTCTCAAGGCAGGGAGATTCGGTAACATCGGTGTCTAGGTATAAACTCCATCCTCCTACGCTGCCCTCCGGCAAGCTTCAACACAGCCCTGACTTGCTGAGGGGGGGGATGATGCAACCCCTGAGAGCTGATTTGCGGCACCTTGCACTAGCTCTGGACCCGAACCACTGGCCTAAAAGCGGCATGTCGCACTGACCATTTTGGTGGCTTCTTCAAACTGGCAAGGATGGTGCAGAGCTCTTTCACATGCCTCACACTCTCGGTGGTTCAAACACCCCGAGGTCCGTTACCGATGCTTGTCAGGCCATGTGTCCCTTCGTACTGGCGTGAATTGCATTGCGCTGCTGCACAATCGCGTGGAGCATGTGGAGGGCTGGGATGGAAATCTCCAGCGTGTTACCACGGTCCAACAATGCGACGGTTGACGGGGGCGACGGCCGAGCTGACGCTCACGCAGCCAGGCGGGGCACGAAAGCGGCTTTGGGCGAAACTGGCGGAAGTGCAGATAACCTCAGAACTCGAGCCTTCATCAGCAGGCAGTCTATACCCGGGTAGTCTTTAGAAATTTTGGACGACAAGGTTAATGACATGTGAAGGCAAGGGATGTGCTCCAGCCTAACGATCTTAAGGGCGGGCCAGCAGATTTCGGCCCTGTTATCGCCACACACACCTTGCCTGGCACAAGGTTCTTGTCACCCAGCACGCGCTCCCGGTCTCGTTGATATAGAGCCATCCACTGCTCCTGACCTGTTGTGTGGACGGTCTCCAAGGCAATTAATTTCAACCACGGCATGGTGTCTCTGGGCTCGTGATGCCACCAGAGGACCTTGGAGCGAAAGAGCCCTGACAACCATCACCTGCGTGTTTTGAAAAGACCGTGCGCTGTGCCTGAGAGCTCCGTCACCCAAGACATCCCACCCAGCTCACCAGTGAGGTGTCACAGAGATATAGCGGCCTTGGCCGAGCTTACTAGTCCATGTGTCGGTTGTGATGATGGTACTTTTCCGAGCCACAGATGCAGACAACGCGCTTGAAATTTTAGATGGACAGGGATAGGGACGGCTTTTCTGGCAAAGGAATTGCCTGCTGGCATCTGGTAATTGGGGGCAAGCGAGGGCCATGGACGTGGCGGAACCATCTGTGTCCACCAGACGGAATAAAGGAAAGGCCAACACTTTCCAAGGGCCAAAAGCCTGCAATGCCACGAACATTAAGGATTTTGGCTTTGGAATGGTTTGGGTTAATCGTTGTTTTCTGTATAAACCTGGAAGACAGAAGGCAAGGATGCTTTGACTGGCCGCTGTACGGCCGTGCAGGTCGTCAAACTGGCGGAAGGAGAAGGGGTAGGATGGGTCTCTGGTGGTGTGGTGGTAACTCAGAGCGACGGTGGGGCTGAAGCGGAGGCTGATCATGATCATGACTCTGGAGACATTGGGGCAGCTGAGGAACGCTTGGTGGTGGCGGAAGAGGAGGAGGCGGAGAGACAGAGGATATGTTAGTGGTTGGAGGCCCAGCGTCGGTCTGGCCTTTTTTGGGCCAAGTGTTCCCTCCATTTCAACTATGACATTCGCTGCATGTGACTTAGACATGGTTGTGGTGGTGGTTTAAAACACTTATGGTTCTTGCCATCTTACTTATGCTGTTTACGGCAAAGGCGGCCTATTATGGACATCGGCTGGTGTGATCAGAGGCTTGCTCAAGAAGGCACAGGCTTGAGAGGTCCTGGGACCTTTTTGACGGCGGAATATCGAGGTGCGGGGTTTGCCGACTCTGGACACGTTGGGCGGCGGAATTATCAGCGGACTTCTGTGACCGCACCATCTCCCTTTTTGTGGCTGGGACCACGTTATTGACACTACCCATGTTCTCCTCATCGTCCACTGATGGAAGCGCTCGCATAGCAAATTCTTCGGCGAAAAAAGACCAGGTGGATCCGCAATGTCGTCATCATCATCATCAGCAACAAAGTGACTTGGTGTCCTGACTTTCTGACATCCAGAAGCGGCGGGCTACAAGCAAGGGGCACTGCAAGGCGTTTGCCGGACTGCCGGATTTTGCCGATTGACCGGCTTCCTCTTCACATTCTCTGAATGCATCGGTTATCTGGGCGTCAGGAGCAGTCTAAATCATCCTCTTGATCTTTTAACATGGCCTTCTGCCCCAACAGCATTTTGTCATCAAAAGGTTTCAGACAAGGATTATCCACAGTTTTTGGTGTTTTTGGGTACACGAGTTGACATTTGGGCTGCTACCATGTTGGACGGATACTGATGATGCGCTGATGACGGGACATTTTTGTGGCCGTAGGGGCTGCACGAGGACGAGGAGTTAGACTGTAGATGCAAGGTTGCATTAACCACTGAAGGACCCAGATTGGCGACAATGTTAGTTACTTACGCGATACACAGGGCCCTGACCCAGCGATGACAGGCATGATGGTACTGCAATGACGATCCGCTGCATGCGTGGCGACTTCCGCTGGCATGCGTGTTGATCGCCAGCACTGGAAGGAGCACCTTTCTCTCGTACTCTACCTCATGTGCTACCCCCCTCTTTGCTCGCTTACCACCTGCATTCACGCTCCATGTTCAGAAATTATAAATAACTTTGAGAAGGTATGGAATAGTTTTGGATAGTCTCTTATTAAAAGGACGGCAAATCACAGCTATTCTCAAATCCCTCTATCAAAACAAAATTGCTGGATCAAATTTAACTGCAGGTGTCTCATCAACAAATTCTGGTCTGGGAAAAGTCAAATAAACGTATCTGTTAGTTTTTGGTATAATAAATGGTTATTTTTTGCACCTTTCAATTTCAACTGGGTGATTATAGAATTGCTGTTTTAAGATTTAGTAGATGCTGCGTCAATGAACAGTGGCTGGGTGCGCAAAAAGTCAAAAAAACACGTACTGTTATGTTTTGATATAATAAACGGTATTTTTTGCACATTTCCCATTCACCTGTGGTGTGAATATGAGAATTGCTGTGTTAAGAGTTCCGTAGCTGCTGGGTCAATGAACAGTGTGGCGTGCGCAACAAAAGTCAAAAAACACGTAACTGTTATTGTTTTGATATAATAAACGGTATTTTTTGCACCTTTCAATTCACCTGTGGTGGAATATAGAAGTGCTGTTTTAAGAATTTACGTAGAAGATGCTGCGTCAATGAACAGTGCTGGGTGCGCAAAAAGTCAATAACACGTAACTGTTATGTTTGATATTATAAAAAACGGTATTTTTTGCCACCTTTCAATTCTCCTGTGGTGAATATAGAATTGGCTGTTTTAAGATTTTGTAGATGCTGAGTCCAATGAACAGTGCCTGGCGGTGCGCAAAAGTCAAAAAAACACGTACTGTTATGTTGTTTTGATATAATTAAACGGTTTTTTTGCACCTTTTCAATTCACCTGTGGTGAAGATAGAATGGCTGTTTTAAGATTTTCGTTGATTGCTGAGTCAATGAACAGTGCTGGGTGTCGCGCAAAAGTCAAAAATCAACGTAACTGTTATGTTTTGCTATAATAAACGTATTTTTTTGCCACCTCCCTTTCAATTCACCTGTGGTGATATAGAATTGCTGTTTAAGATTTAACGTAGATGACTGCGTCAATGAAACAGTGTGGCGTGCGCAAAAGTCATAAAAACACGTTAACTGTTATGTTGTGTTATATTACAAACGGTATTTTTTGCACATTTCAATTCTCAGTGTGGTGGATCTTGAATTGATGTTTTAAGATTTACGTAGATGCTGCCGTCATTGAAACTGTAGCTGGGTGCGCAAAAGTCGACAAAATCACGTAACTGTTATGTTTTGATATAATTAAAAACTGTATATTTTTTTTGCACCTTTCTAATTCACCTGTGGAGAATATAGAATTGCTGTTTTAAGATTTACGTAGATGCTGCGGCAAGGAACAGTGCTGGGTGCGCAAAAGTCAAAAAAACACGTACGGGTTAGGTTTTGATATAATAAACGGTTATTTTTTTCACCTTTCAATTCAAACTGTGGTGAAATAGAATTTGCTGTTTTAAGATTTTTAAACGTAGATGCTGCGTCAATGAAACAGTGCTGGGTGCGCAAAAGTCAAAAAAACACGTAAATGTTTGTTTTGATATAATAAACGGTATTTTTTGCACTTTCAATTCACCTGTGGTGAATATTGAATTGCTGTTTTAAGATTTTACGTAATGATGCTGCGTCAATGAACAGTGCTGGGTCGCAAAAGTCAAAAAACACGTACACTGTTTTGTTTTGATATAATAAACTGTATTTTTGGCCCCCACAGTTTTTTTTTTTTCAATTCACTGTGGGTGTATAATAGGAATTGCTGTTTTAAGATTTACGTAGATGCGGCGTCAATGAACAGTGCTGGATGCGCAAAAGTTACAAAAAACACGTAATGTCTATGTTTTGATATAATAAACTGTATTTTTTGCACCTTTCAATTCACCTTGTGGGTGAATATGATTGCTGTTTTAAGATTTACTTTAGATGCTGCGTCATATGAACAGTGCTGGTGTGCGCAAAAGTCAAAAAACACGTAAACTGTTTATGTTTTGGATATAATAAACTGTATTTTTTGACCTTTCAATTTTCAACTGTGGTTGAATATAGAATTGCTGTTTAAGATTTAGTAGTTGCTGGCTAGTTCGATGAACAGTGCTGGGTCCGCAAAGTCAAAAAAAAACGTAACTGTTACTGTTTTGAAATAATATACGGTATTTTTTGCACCTTTCAATTTCCTGTGGTGAATATAGATTGCATGTTTTATGATTTACGTAGATGCTGGTCAATGATAACAGTGATGGGTGTGCAAAAGTCAAAAATACACGTAACTGTTATGTTTTGATATAATAAACGGTATATTTTTGCACCTTTCAATTCCACCTGTGGTGAATATTAGAATTGCTTGTTTTAAGTTTTCGAGAGATGCTGCGGTCAATGGAACAGTGCTGGGTGCGCAAAGTCAATAAACACGTAAACTGTTATGTTTTGAATAATAAACTGTATTTCTCTTGCACCATTTCAATTCACCTGTGAGTGAATATAGAATTGATGTTTCTAAGATTACGTTAGATGTGCGTCAGATGAAATCAGTGCTGGTAGATGCGCAAAAAGTCAAAAAACACGTAACTGTTTATGGTTTTAGATATAATATACTGTATTTCTTTGCACCTTTACAATTCACCTGTGGTGAATATAGATTTGCTGTTTTAAGTGTGATTTACGTAGATGATGCGGGGGGGGGGGTAGGGTTTTCTCCCAAAAATGACCAGTGATGGGTGCGCAAAGTCAAAAACACGTAATGTTATGTTTTGATATATAAACGGTATTTTTTGCACTTCAATTCTCCTGTGGTGAATATTGAAATTGCTGTTTAAAGATTTAGTAGATGCTGCTGTATATGAACAGTGCTGGGTGCGCAAAAGTCAAAAAACACGTAACTGTTATGGTTTTGATATAATAAACGGTATTTTCCTTTGCACCTTTCATTCACTGTGGGTGAATATAGGAATTGCTGTTTTAAGATTTACGTAGGATGTGCGTCTATAACTCAGTGCTGGGTGCGCAAAAGTCAAAAAACACGTGTTAATGTTATGTTTTGATATTATAATCGCGTATTTTTTGCACCTTTCCAATACACTGTGGTTGAATATAGAATTTGCTGTTTTTTTGTTTTAGATTTACGTAGATGATGCGTCAATGGAAACAGTTGCTGGGTGCGCAAAAGCTCAAAAAACACGTAATGTTATGTTTTGATATAATAAACGGTATTTTTTGCACCTTTCATTTCACCTGTGGTGAATATAGAATTGCTGTTTTAAGATTTAGTAGATGCTGGTCAATGCACAGTGCTGGGTGCGCAAAGTCCAAAAAAGAAACACGTAACTCGTGATGTTTTTCGTACGATACAACGGTATTTTTGGCAAACAAACAAACCTGTGGATGACACCTACAAGAATGCTGGATTGTAATTTAAAGTGCAAGGTGGATATATCAACCGTCACAGAAGAGAAGGTATGAGTGTATGGGTAAAATTGAACAGCTATTGAAATGTTATACTGATAATAAAAGTGGGAGTCTTTTTGCAGCTAAACAAAGAAAAACTGACAAGTTTGTAATTATGTTTACTCCAACTATTAGTTCAGAGCCACTATGCCCATTCTCCAGGAAATTATTTCAATAGATAAACTGTTTTTATATAAAGATATTTCCAATAAAATGTCTACACTAAGTCTTGGTGAACTTTATCCAGAGTTCTTTATAGATAGAGCTTGTCTGTGTTGCCCGCGGGGCCCCCCAGACTCCAACCGCCGTGAATTTACAGCTGGTAGATGACTGCTTAAAATTCTCTGCTTAACTACATAAAAATGTTCAATCTCTAATCTAACTAAATTGGTAAAGGATCACAGTAATAGTGAAGGTTTCTTGTGCAGAAAATAGACTTATTTCGCTGAGCTGTTTGGCCAACAGGGGGCAGAGCGCAGGTCATATCCCTATGGAGACGCTGAGAGACACTGAGGCTGAAACAGGAACGATGTTCTAAGTAAACGATACGGTCATGTGATTTTTTTCCAGCCAATCGAACCATACACATCCCAGCATGACGGCTTCGCACACACATCTCACCCTGTGCTCTATTCTGTAATTCATTTGCTGGCCGCCAAAATTACAGGAAGCCCGGAAAAAGGCGCAGATCTTAATAGATGATGAAACAGTTCTTAACACCTTACTTTATCGCATTGATCTGGGAAATTTCGATCAACCATAAAAACCTTGCCGATTTCAACTTTGTCGATCAAAATCGCTCAACACTAGCTATAAGGGGTAATTTGGTTATTTATGAATATTCCCCACCAGTCCCATAAGTTATTACCAAGCCCTAAGTACGTGAATTCTCTGCCTACCCATTATCCAGGTCCTGCATATCTGCCAGAATGGGTATCTTTGGAGTGTGTCATTCTTATAAGAGTATTTAAAGGTGTAACATAGTGGCTCAGTGGTTAACACTGGGGTCATTGATTCAAATTCCTCCAATGACAACATCTACATGGATTTTGTATATCCTCCTCATGTTTGCATGGGTTTCGTTCAGATTTTTCAGCTTCCACCACACTTAAAACACCCTCATACTGATAGCTTAATTTAAACTGTTAGTCCTAATGGGGACAGAGAAATATGTGATATGTAACCTCTTGTCAACGCTTTGATTTTGCTAGAATATAATGGCACTAAATAAATGAATAAAATATATAAATAAGGGGGTATTCCCATCTAATTGATCAGCTTTGAATATGTAGGCCTCCTCATGCTGATATAACTGCAAGAGCATAGAAGTCATCAGTAACCTAGGAAACCATCTTTAAACACGCTGGATAGGTAACCTGCTGTATCTTTGAAATGAAGCAATATGTATTTGGTAACAATAATTATATACTGTTGCCTACATGTTTAAAGCTAATCAATGAGATTTATAACAGGCGCTGGTGAGCACTGCAATGACTACTGGAGTGTGGATTCACTGTAAACCATATCAGGGAGCAGAGTCTAATAGGCTTTGACCAGAGCCCACAGCAAGGCCCCAGGTCGCTACCCCTGACACCACTTGCTTTGGTGGCGGCTGAGGTGTAGTGAGGTATAGATTCGAAAGACAGGTTCGTGGTCGGGGACAGGCAAGAAGGTCAGGGCAGACAGCAGGCAGAACATAGTAAGAAGATGGAAACAGAGGTCAAAGTACATGGTAAGACACTAATCAAACACTTTCTCTCAGGCAAAAGGCACTGGAGATCCAGTAAAGTAATGGGAAAGAAGCAGAAATAAATAGGATCAGCACCCATGATAACAAATTACTGGTGTGCTGGCCCCCTAGGAAGATGAGACGCGCATGCTGACTGGCCTGCAAGAGAGCCATGGGGAGCGAGGAGAGGATAGTTAGTCCAATTTGGGCTGATCTACAATGCCAAACACTGGTCAGTTAGCTTTTTGCATGTACACAAAGCTGCTACATCATGTAAGCTAAATGGGGCAGAACCACTTATACATGTTTACGTGCAGCCATTAAAATTCAGAGTTTTATGAACAAGATAGGGTTATCCCAAAAACTTAATGCTTGACCTTCACAAAAGCATGGACACTATGAAGCCTAAGCTATCTCCTCTGTGATACAGGCTACTTACTGATATCCTTCCAGCATTGCTTCATATTGTAGACCTTCAATAGTCTGTCTTACTGCAGAGATTACAGAAGAATGATGATTTTCAGTTTCTCTCTTTTGGAAGTCCCAAATAGCAACATTCTCGCCCAATAAGGCTGAAATTACACTTTGTGTTCATAGTCCGGCCACCACCATATGCTCGTTCATTTCTCAAAGGGAGGTATAACCTACTTAATAACAGTTGATCCTCCTTCAGAAACACTGAGGCTCCTAAAAGATTTATCCGTTGTACTCTGTATAGACTCTATACCACACAGATTTCTTAAGTGGGGGAAGCATACCATGTAAAAGTCTATCCTTTGAAACTTTGGATGGCTCACACATACTTGCAATCCCATCTGAAAAAGAAATGCCTCCTTAGAAGTCACTCCCACCATCACTTGACTCCCATCACTGTACTTTTTCATAAATCTTTTTAAAAGTGTCTGGTCTGAAACTGTTTAATAAAGATTGCTTCTTATTAGTGTTTTAGATTTGGGTTGGACTGGTTTCTAAATTTTGCTGGTCACTGTGGAAAACAACCAATCAGCAACGTTTTTCCAGACAGAAAGAAGAGAGTATATCAATCGCTGATGGAAAAAGACATACTGATTGTTTGTACATTTTTCCTGGTATTGCCGGGTATGGACATACTGGCCCTATACAAATCCAAAGAACAACACTAATTCTTGTTACAAATAAGTTTGCACCATTTTGTATGGTCCGAGCTTTTTCCTTATTTTTCTTCTTATCACTGTACTTGGCTAACTCTTTTAAATTGCTATCTAACCCAGTGAACATGATTCTTATAAACGTTCCTGTTTGGCCTATGTAAAAGAAAATGTAACTTAAAGAGAGGACTACAGTGTGACAAGATCAATAGCAAGCTAGAAATTAACCTCAATGCTACTTCCCTACCTTTACTTAGTAAGCTTGCCTGGTTTTCCCATTACCCCTATCGACTGCTGGAGATTGACAAAACGTGTGCTCGATGAAGGTTTTGCTATGAAATATTCTCTTTAACAATCTGGGTTCTGAGAAATCTTCTGGATACAATCACCAGATCCAGAAAATCCTTCTATCGATACGTCTAAAATAGGAATTTATTGCTGTAGATAATTAAACATTGGTTGTGAAGTAGAAGAATCCTTTGAAGGCTGCATAGATCTGGGCCTTTGTGGGTGCATCCTTTGATTGCTCAGAAAATAAACATGAGCATGCTTACCAACCCTCCTGTTTCTTCCAGGAGACTCCGGCAAACTGAGAAATGTAAGGCTTGGGGTTTATGGGTCTAGGTATTTCCTCCTGGGTGTATCAGGGACATTCTTGGTGGTTGGGCTAAAGTCTCCAGGAATCGGGAGAGAAAAGGTACATTATGAACAAGGGTTATGTTTCCTTTATCTTTTTCAAATTTAGTAAATAATTCTGTCAATCATTTCAATACCTTTGATTTAATTTCCTGCTTGAACTTTTAAGTCTACATCTTAGTTTTTAAACTAACTTTTTTTAATTTACCTGTATTTTTTAATATCGACATGATTTTTTTAGATTTCTTGCTACTGGAAATTTTTTCTGTCTTCACATTTTGTATTTCTTCCTACAGTTTCCACAATGCTAGGGATTGTGCAGAATACTTGTGATTCCACGTCAAAAATGCTGCAATCAACTTATTTGCCAAGTTTCAACCAAGGGTGACTAGTTCTGGATTTCCCCTTAGTTTGTGTCAGCTTCCAAATTGTGCGGGAGCACTGGATGGAAAGCACATTGGAGTTTAGATGCCATCTTAATCTTTTTCACATTTTTTAATTAGAAAAATGATTTTCTGATATTTTTCAAATTTGTAATATCTGACCTTGGCTCTGATGGGAGTACATCACACACCAACATGCTGCATAAAACATTGGTCAACATCTGCTTCTCAGTAATTTGTACTTGCATCTTTCAGCTGTACTTTCCGGCATACAAAGGATTTTTTACATTTTGGTCCATTTCATGGCAATGCAAAAAAGATTAAATATAGTCCAAAAGAGACTAAATTTGCTGTATAGGACTTTATCGGCGACATGTCAGAAAATTGGCATCGCCGCGGCAGTTTTCAGGCGCATTTTATCAATGTAAAGTGCGCCTGAAAGTACGATCCTTTCAAAAATTTGGCATTTGGTATACCTTGCATAGTAAATTTAATGCGCCTAAAAAGGCATATTGCGCAATCGTGGTGCATAGCGTATCATTGCTAGTGTATGTAATGTGCCTGTCGAGGTGCATTGCATAACGGAGACGCTAAGTTTTTATAGTGTATGTAATGTCCCCTCAGTCGGCATTGGGGGTTTAGGGGCTGCACAGTTTATCATTGCTACTATATTTAATGCGCCTTTTTAGGTTCATTACAATGTGTTGTGCCCAGTGTCTAGTTTTAGCATATTACAGTTCATTTATATTGAGAACATGGCATCAAGAGTATTTTTGGCACAAAATAGACCAGAAAAATGGAGCTTGCGTATTGACACATGTCGCCCTATGTCTCCACCATTATATACATCAGAATACCTTTTCTTGGCATCTTAATGACACAAGGCCGAAATGCTGTGAGAATTGGTCCTTAATGCACATTCTAAGGGCATGTTCACACTGTGGCCAGGTTCATTTAAGTGTCTGATGCTAAGTTAGGAACCTCCATTTTAAAAAAAAAAACAAAAAAAAAAACTAAGCCTGGTGTGCTATTATGTCTGGTAAAATAATTGACTCTGTGATGTAAACTCAACTGACCTTATTATAGTCAATATATTTTTGGTGTACATGAAATATTGCAAGGAATTTTGGTTTGTCAATAAAGGGGTTGTCTCACTACATTGTTTCTTTTACCTCAGTCCTGTTTTCTTGGTTTCATTTTGAATTTGGGGGGAGTGTTTAGACTTCTCTGGGGTGCAGTAAAAAAGCCAGGTTGTAGCTATAGAAACGTCTGGCAGCTTAAGGAGGGATCAAACAGGTCTGTAGTAAGCAAACCTGAGGAGCGATGTACCCCTCAAGGGGGATATTCAGAAGGTAGGCCTGTTAAGGGAAATATTAAAAGTGATTTGTTTCTGCAAGATTTAAAAAAAAGCAATTTGTAGTGAGACCCCCCCTTTAAGGAGCGGACTTATTTAAAAACAAATATAAGTGCAGAACTTGCAGGAAGTTTTACATTATTTTAATATAAAAAAGTAAAGTTTGATAAGATTCCCATAAAAAAAAGGGTTAATCACATATCTGTAATACATGGTATATTGTTTGAAGTGCCATCATTTATGAGATGTGATTAACTTTATATTGTACAGAGTTTTTGTGTTTGCATTTTTTTCTTGAAAGGGTTCATTTATTTCATGGATAGACACGTTTTCTACAGTCTCAGTTTCAGGTGTAAATATTGTATATCCACTTTTGAAGCATTTAATGATATAAAAACTTTTAAAGTCCCTTTTAAGTACGTAGCTGCGGGGGGGGTGGTTTGGGTGTCAGGTCATGTGATCCGTGGGTGGGTAACTGAGAGCTGCTGGGTTTTAAGGACCCATGGTGAGTGCTGCAGGGTATTTTCCCCTTGGATTATTCCCGGGTGTTTTAATCCGTGTTTGCATAGCTTTTTGTTACGTGTTTGGTTTTTCTGTTGGGCCCCCGGACCTGACACATTCGAAAAAAGTGCAATGGTGTTTCATTGCCTTTTTTTTAGAAAAAAAGCATCGCCGTTTCAAAAGTGTCGGTTTCGTGTCTCACTGGTCTTTCGGATCCATCTTTCAGATCCGTCCCCAAAAATTGGGAAATGTCAAATTTTTGGCCGAAAATGCAGCGAAGCCATTTTAAAATATAGTGTGCGATCCTGCGATCCAACACGTATCCAAAAAAAGCAGTGGTGTTTGGGTACGTGTTGGATTGTTTAGTCCGATTGCTGTAGCGTTTTTTGGGTCCCAATCAGATCCAAAAAAAGCAGTAGAAAATTTTCCTAACTAAAATAACACATCGCGGGTTAAGGACAAATTAGTAGTTAAAACATAAATAAATCAAAGTGCTTTTTAGGGCATGTTCACACAGCATGTTAGATCCGTTTTTGATTCCGTTTTTGATTCGAGAAACGCATCCGAAAAATGCATCCAAAAAAACGCTGTGTAAATCACATCCAAAACGCATCCATGTGCGTGTTTGGCTGCGTTTTGGCTGCAGCAGGAATGCACCCTATAGTTTTAAATAGGGTGCCTGCTGCGTCTTTCAGATGAAGAATTGACATGTCAATAATTTTAACGAATCCGAAAGACGTATGTAAACACCCATCGGCGATTACTTGTCTGAACGCCGATGCATTTTTTACATTGAAAGCAATGTAAATTACACTGCACATTGTTAGATGCGTGTTTGGGTCTATTTAAGGTCCGAAACATTGATCCAAACAAGCATCCAAAACTTATCCAAAATCAGATACAACATGCCGTGTGAACATACCCTTAGAGGTCAGTCTATTATTAGTTAAAACATCTATACTATTATGAAAAATTCTATAGATAATACATAGGCATGAACAACGTCAAAAATTAAAAATGTGAAAATCACACTAAAGTTTATGGCATTACACTTAAAGGGGTTTTAATTAGATAATAAACATGTTCACCATTCATCATTATTAAAAATTCTGTACCATTTTTTGTTTTAGTTGCTACCTTAGTGATCCATAGTGTATATCACATCTTTATGGAATACGACCAGTGACGAGAACTCCTCAGTCTTGGCCGCACATGCTCAGACATCACCTCTTCTATTTCCTGCTTAGTAATCACACACACTCACTGAAATGCCTTTAAGGTAAAATCCATTTACTAGTCTACTACTGGTGCTTGCTTGTATGTATGGAGATTGTAAGAGTTTGATTTAAAGGTAATCTGTCACATAGATTACGCCCCCCTTGCTGAAGGCAGCACAAGCTTGTGACAGACATGCTGTTTCCAGCGCTCTGTGCCTTATTCTGTAAGATGTTGTAGTTTTAGAGCATTTAATGCTCAAATCTTATTCATGAGCAGGTGTTAGCCCTGCCCATCAAAGGCTAGCCCCACCCACTGACAGTTATTCACATGTTTCTACCAATTCAAAGTAATAGGTTTATTAGTTGAGGTGGGAGGGGCTAGCCTCAGGTGGGTAGGGTTTGAAAAAAAATGACTCTTTGTTTGACTCTTTTCTGGCTGAAAACTTCAGATTTGAGCACTAAATACTCGAAAACAGATGCATCTTACAGAATAAGGGAAACAGCACTAGAAACAGCATTGCTGGCACTTGCTTGTTCTGCCCTCAGCAAGTGGGGCATAATCTATGCGACAGGTTCTCTTTAATGATGGTCAAAGAATGACTACAAGCAGAGCAGAACATATAAAGGATGAAACATTTAATACATAAAAGAAATAAAAATGATACTTAACTATAGTTACAGAGAAATAGCTTTTACACAGTGAAATGGGGAGCCCTACTGTACATTAGGAACGTATGGACGCATCTGTATAAAGCATAAAACAATTGCATGTGCTGCCCATGTGAATAACCAAATGAGTTAACAGCAGCACCATAATGTAGAAAGAAAAATTGATGGAATATGGATTAAAAAAAACACCTGTGTGAAAGCAGGAATGAGGTTGGATCACACATGCAGTTTTTGTAAAAGTTTTTAATGCAGTTTAATTAGCTCAATTCAGAAGTGGATCTAAAATGACAGAAATATATAAAGAAAAAAAAGATGCATCTTTTCCTCTTCATTTCCAATCCTCACTTTAAAAAATGCCATAAAAACTACATGCGTGATTTTATCCTACAGTGGTTTCTAAGAAAGCATTTTAAAGGAAAACATAGGGCCTTATGTATGAAAACTGTCCAGCAGTAAGACTGTCTTTGTTGCCCATAGCAACCAATCAGAGCTCAGCTTTTATTTTTCCAGAGCACTATATGAAATGAAAGCTGAGCTCTGATTGGTTGCTATGGGCAACAAAGACAGTCTTACTGTTAAACAGTTTTCATACATAAGGCCCACAGTGTTTTTTAAGGATTGCATATTCCAGCATTTTATTTAGCACAAATGCTGTGGAAAGCTAATATCCAATAGTGGGATATAAAATGCCCAAAGCAATGCTTTTTTATGGTGTTTTTCTTCACTTTTGGTTGCTCTAGCTTTGTTTTTTCCTGATACTTTTTCACAAGCCGGCTCCATCCCTGCTCTTAACACCTCCGCCGCCACCTGCTGAATGAGAGTTACTCTGTCCAATCACCCACCTGCGATCGGTTGCTATGGCAGCTGAAGCCTCATGCAGGCTTCTGCAGTTGCCATGTATGTACACTTATTACACCCTGTGTAATAAGTACTGCTGTATATAGGACAAGGAAGTGTGCTCCCTAGTGGTCAAATACCCAAGGGGGACTGAGTATTAAAGTAAAAAAAAAGCTTAAAAAAAAAATTTAAAGTTTAAATCATCCCCCTTTTGTCATTTTACAAATAATAAAATAAAAATTTTCCCCATATTTGGTATCACCACATCCGTAAAAGTCTAATCTATTAAAATATAACATGATTTATCCCATATGCTGAACACCATAGACTTTTGGACTGTAAAGTAAATAAGGCCATCAATGTCAGATTAGTGGGGCATTGATTCCTGGCACCTATGCCAATTATCTTATTTGAATGTAACTAAGCTGCAATACCTGGCAAAGTCATTACTAAATGTACATGTTGTAGCTGGTAAATGATAAAGAAAAGGCAGCTCCTGCTGCATCAGCAGCGGATCCTTGGGAGTGCTGGTCAGTGTCCGACTAGAGTACCTGGGACCCACAGGTGGAGTTGATTCTTGGAGCCCACCAGTGGAGTTCATTTTTGGGGCCTACCAACGGAGTTTGCTCTTGGGGCCCACCCTACAGCTTATGTACATGGCTGCACGTGCTACATATGACTCTTGATTTCTGTCCTTCATTCTCTGCCTATCTTCCCGAAATGCAGCTCTTTACTTGTCATCTCCAGGGGCCCTTCATGCCCCTGTTCCCACCAGAAGTTTCCCCTGCTCCCCTCTGGGCCAGTCTGAGCCTGGTGCTCAAAGTTGAACCACCACTGATATTGATATTGAATGTTTCTAGCTTAACTCATTTAAGTAGTAGATGCACCAATTATACCTTTGTAAGTACTGTCAGTAATGCCATTTGTGATATGCATTCCATTCACCACTCATAATGAAAGAATACAAAAAAAAAACTGATTTTGCAAATAATGATTATTTGTCAAATACAATTAGTAACACTGTAAATAACAGCATAATTTGAAATGTTATGTTTTAGACAGCTGATTCAGGACCAGTTATCAATATTACACTGAATTACTAAGGAAGTTACTATATGCATTAAGCTTTCATCTATTGAATATTTAGATAATGCATGAGCTAAAGAAAATAAAAATGTATGAATGTGTATAGCTCACGAGTCAAATATAACTGTTAGAGTCATTAAACATGATAATTAGCAATATGGTGAAGTCACTCATTGTCACTTATTGCCTCTTGAATCCAGAGTTAGGAAAATAAATTAAAGGGGTTGTCCAACATCTAAAAAAATTAAGCTGTAGCTGGGAAATAAAACAAAAACTCTATATACTCACCATTGTACATTGTACATTTCCATTCTAGAACTAATGCTTTCAGCAATGTGCTCCAGTCTCTGTAGACTTTCTGGTCTGTTGTCAGTGTATGACAGCTGCAGCCAGTCAGTGGCATTCACTTTCTGAATGGTGATATCAAGGGAACAGCATGTGACTGCTGAAGCCAACGATTTCCTTTAGCCGTCACGTGCCAAACGCAGGACGGAAAGTCAACTGAAACCGGGAGACGCTGTCATCAATGTCAGTGTTGAGTATGAAGGTGAGTACTGTATGTATTTCCTTCAATACACAGTTGAAGCCTATTTTAATTTTTCATTTGTATGTTGCGCAACCCCTTTAAACGTAGCTTAGGTAGAGCCTTATATAACAAATTAATACCCTAGCGCAGCAACGCAACATTGCTGACCACCCTCATGCTCCCACCTTCAATGCACAATAACCTTTTAGGCTAAATCCCCATTGCATTAGACAAAAAGTGGTTGAAAATGTACTATTTTTTGTCCGATGCAGTACCGCGGTTTATGTCATGTTTTGCGTGAAAACCGTGGACAGTTCTCCTTTTTTGTTGTCAACCATACAATTGACTGTATGGAGAAGACAACAAAAAAACTTAAAGCACCGGTGTATCATACAACATGTTGTATAAATGCGGGCCCCCAAAAACGAGGAGAAAAAAAAAACCAGTGGGAACAGGCGTTTTTTCTTTTGTTGTCTATGGGCTGCCTGAACAATCATATTTTCGTCGGTTTTAAAATCCTAAAGCCACCGAATATATGATTGTATTGCTATGCCGTGGAGACATAGCCTTAGTTTTAGAAAATAAACATTAGCCTTACCAGGATTGCAAGACAACTTTATGCTTCCTCTTTTATTCTGTCTCTTCATGTGATCACAGATAGACTCAGTAATGTTGAGATCACGTTTCACTTCCAGGATTTCAAAGTCAAAGGGTGGTCAGACTAAATATTGATTTGATTTTGATTTTTATCTTGTTCTTTTACATTGAATTTTCTTAACTGTTAAAAATAATGTGTTGACAATTCTAATTTTTGAAATAATTCTTCCTTTGCAACATATTTTCCACACCTGCTTAAACTTTTGCACAGTAGTGTAAATGAAGAAATCATCTGAGTAACTTTGAGACTACACTGCATTGCAAATCTTACACTTATCCTGAACAGTATGTGTTGCAGTCCAAAACTGCATTCACAAGATTGCTGGTTGCTATTAGAACCAGTCAACAAGCTTTATACAAACAGTTATCTAACAGCTTTGCAGAAATTTTATTATCTAGTGGGAACAATAGTTTTCCCTTTCTTATGGTTTTAATCATTGGTAAAGACTTTTTTTTATGACAAAAGGGAGGTCTGATCGTTATTAAAAGAAAAACAGTCTTTTGGGAAAAAAATTTGGATAAAACTAATTTGTGGTCTTGTAAAAATCCATACATGATTTTTTTCCAAGGGTTAAAATTTTTTTTACCCTGAACAACTTTATGAAACTTTATTTATATAAAATACACTGACAACCAAAAGGTTAAAAATATTTAAAACTTTTGCTTTTCGGCTTTTATATTTTCACTATACACTACAGTTTTAAATTGTGAGACTACAAAGGGGAGGGGCGGGAATTACCCAAAAATTCGATTCGGGGGACTTGGGCCAATTTCCCGTCAAAAATAACTTTTTTTCCAAAATTGCTTGGGGGAACGAATCCGTTAAAAAACAGCAATTTCCAGGCTGCACAGAGCTGCAGGGTGTTTGTAGAAGTTTTTCCTTTGTTTAAATATCCCAGAGGGGGGGTTTGGGTTTTGGGGTCTTCATAAAAATTGTTGTGTTTTAGTATGACACGCCATGTTTGCCCCCCGCTCTTAAAATTCGCTTCACTATAAAATTCCCTGGGAAATTAAAGGGAAAAATGCCCAAAAAATAAAGGGGGGGAATTTTACCCTGATAAATTATGGCGCGACAGTGGAAAAAACAAGCAAAGGGGCCCTAAAGGGTGGCAACATTAGTCCCGGGAGTGTGGAGGTGAGGGCGGAGGCCACAGGGGATAAGGTCAGGAGTGGACAAGGGGACTTTTGGAGGTGGCAAAAGGGGGAGTGGGAAAAGAGTAGCACAATGTCACAGTGTGGATTTTAAACGGCATCTAAAAGCAGCAGCAGCATGAGGCCCAGCCCATTTGGGAAAAAGAATTTTAGAGGTGGCCAAAAAAAGGAGTGGGCCACGAGTGGCAAAAATGACACGGGTGGGTAAAATCAGGGGCAGCACCCAACAGCAGCGGGCAGGGAGGACAGACGGGTGGCACAATGACAGAGTGGGGTAGGTCCCCGGGCGCACCCAAACAGCAGAGCGCATGAGGCCCAAGACAGGGGAAACAAGGGACACGTGTGTAGGTCCGGCAGACCCAGCATGAGGTCAGGACAGGGGAACAAAGGGCTTTCGGGAAAGGTACCCAAAAAAAAGGAGTGGGCCAAACAGAGGGGGACAATGCCGGGGTTTTGGTCAGGGCCCACAGCCACAGCAGCGAAAATGAGGTCAGACAGTGGCAAAAAGACAGAGTGTGTAGGTCCCCGGCGCACCCACAGCAGCAGATGAGGTCAGACAGTGGCAAAATTTGCATTCGGGGAGGTGGAAAAAAAACAGTTTTAGGCCAAAGAGGGGAAAAATGCCCACAGTGTGTAGGCACCCCAAGCAAGCAGAATGGGGGTCGGGGACAGTGGCACAATGAAAATTCTGGAGGGGGCCCAAAAAAAATAGTAGGCCACAGGGGGGGACAAGCCCACAGTGTTTTGGGTTCAGGGGCAGCAGCCACAGAAAGCAGCATGAGGTCAGACAGGGGACAATGAAATTCTAGAGGGGGGCAAAAAAAGGATTTACCCCAAGAGTGGCAAAATGACACAGTGTAAAGGTCAGGGGCAGCAGACCCCAGCACCCAGCTTGAGGAGACAGTGGCAAAATGACTTCTAGAGGTGGCAAAAAAAGGAGTGGGCCCAACAGAGTGGGAAAAGCCCACAGTGTTTGGGTCCCCGGCAGCGCCACGGCAGCTTGAGGTAGCAGTGGCACAAGCTTCTGGAGGGGTGGCAAAAACAGGATTTGGGGCCAAAGGTGCCCCCCAAATGAAACTTTTGGGGAAAGTTGACGGCACCCTAAAACCAGCGCAGCTGAGGTGGGAAATTGAAAATTTACATTCAAAGAGGTGGAAAAAAAGGGGAAGTGGGCCCCAAAGAGTGGCACAATGACACAGTGTGTAGTTCATGGCAGCAGCCACAGCAGCGGGCATGAGGTCAAAACAGTGCACAATGAAGAGTGTGTAGGTCACGCCCCCAAACCCCCCAGCCCACAGAAAGCTGCAGCATGGGGTCAGACAGGGGGCACAATGACCATGTGTAGGTCCCCAGCACCCGCACTGGGGATCGGGACAGTGGCACAGTGGCATTTGGAGGTAGCAAAAACAGGAGTAGGCCCAGAGGGGGGACAAGGGGACACATTTGTGTAGGGTAAACGGCGGGCAGCAGCATGGGTCAGACAGTGGCACAATGAAAATTTGGAGGGGAAAAAAAAACGGGTGGGCCCACAGAGGGGGGACAATGACACAGTGTTTAGGTCACGGCAGCACCCACACCCAGCGCATGAGGACAGGGGCCCAAAATGACATTTAGGGGTGGCAAAAAAGGGGAATAGGCCACAAAAGTGGCAAAATTGACACAGTGTGTACTCATGGCCCCAGCCACAGCAGCGCAGGGAGGTCAGCCCAGTGGCAAAATGAATTCTAGAGGGGGGAAAAAAAAGGAGTAGGCCACAAAAGTGGGACAATGACACAGTGTGTAGGTAACGGCAGCAGCCACGCAGAACCCATGAGGGTCAGACAGGGCCAATGAAAATTTGGGAGGTGGCAAAAAAGGGGGTAGGCCACAGAGGGGCCCCCAATGACAAAAGTGTTTAGGTCAGGGGCAGCAGCCCCCACCCCCCCAGATAAAGGTTTCGGGACAGTAAACAAAATGAAAAAGTGTGTAGGTTCTTGGCGGGAGCCACACCCAGCAGTTTGAGGTGGGGCCCAGCGGAAAATGACAGGGTGTTTAGGTCAGGGGGCGGGCACCCCAGGCGGCAGCTTAGGTCAGCAGTGGCACAAAGACACAGTGTGTAGGTCACGGCAGCAGCACCCTTTGGGTCAGACGGGGCACAAGGGACATTTGGGGGTGGAAAAACAGTTTAAAGGCCACAGAGTGGAACAAGGGAAAAAGTGTGGGGGGGGAAGGGCAGCGCGAAGCATGGGTCGGGCCGGGGCAAAATACCCGTTTTGTGGGTTGACCGCGGGCAGCAAAAACCCAGCAGCCGCAGCATGAGGTCAGAAAAGGGGCCCACAATACACTTTGTGGATGTCAGGGCATCAGCAAACAGCAGCAGAAAGAGGTCATAGTGGGGCACAATGACGGGACTTTTTTAAAGGTGGGAAAATCCCAGCCCCTGGAAAAAGAGGGTGGAGGCAGATGGGGGAAACTGAAAACAGATTTTGTGGATAAAGGGGGTGGGGGCCCATCAAAATAGTGGTGGGGCGGGGAGTTTGAACCCGGGAACGACGCTAAGGCTTTGGTGTGGGGAAACCCGGGCCGTTCCTTTCCCGGGATTCATCTTCACAAAGGTCAGTCTTTCCCAACTTTTTCCCATGGAAAAGGGGTTTCTCCTTGGGGAAACCGATGGCCCCCCCCCCCACTGAACACCCGCCCCTGATCCCAACAAAACGGGCCGGGAGGACGGGCTTCTCCCTGAAAAAACTAGGAGTTCCCCGGCCCCCAACCCATTTTGGCTGCCCGAGCCCAAAGCGGATTTTCTAACTGGGGGGGCGGGTTGTTTCCCCCTTGTAGGCCACCCCACTGTTGGTTCAGGGACTGCTCCAGGTCCTGCTGCTGTGCGCTGGCGACTGCCCCCCTATGGCGGGAAAAAGAAAGCTGTCATCGTGCCCCAGACTTAGGTTGTGCTGATGGGTGGCATACCCCTTCCCCCCCACCTTCCCCCCAGCACCCACGGCGTAGTACGTGACGTAGGAACCCCCGGTCGCCCTTCGGGAGGGACGATGCCGCACTAGGCGCGGCCAACGACTATGGGGATATCCCATAGTATTTGGTTTTTGTCCTCCCTTCAATGGGGGGAAAAAGGCTCCCTTTTGGAGGGTAGCGGGGTCCAATGGGTGGAGACCCAGAAGTATCCCTCTCCCGGATGCTGACTTTCGGCTGTCCAGCCAGGAAAAAATGATGCTGGGGGCCATCTGCACAAGTGATCTGGGGGGTCCCTCCCTCCATCCCCCACTGATACTGCCACGGTGCTTGCGGGTATCCCCTCGTCTTCTCATCTCATCTACCTCCTCCAGCTGCTCCTGCTCCTCCTCTTGTCCCCTGGGTAGAAAATCGACTCTTTTTTCCCAGACAAAGCCCATTGTCCTCCCCCTCCATTTCAGTCCCAGCGGTTCATGGGGTGAGATGTGTGCCCATCCCCGTCCCCTGCCCGAAGTTTTTTTCGCATCTTTTCCCGGGAAATGAAGCGTGGAATGGTTATTCATCCCGCAGTTGGCGATGACAAATAACGTGCCTCTGGAATGGCCTAACAAAGGGAGGTTTCAGCATGAGCTCCCACTGGTGCATAAAGTTACACAGGGGGAGTATCCTGTCCGCCTGGTCATAAAAAAAATCGTTAAGGGCCTTTCTTGTTCTACAGGGTCCAAATGTGAGGCGGGAAAATTCCAAGGGTGGAAAACTCGCATATCAGAGTTTTTTGGGGGGAGGCCGTTCTGCCGCTGCAACTCGAGGAGGGGGTTCTTTTGGCTTTGTACGAAAGGATAAAAAAGCGCCAGTTTCCTGGCCATTTTTTGAAAACTTCTGAAAACCCGTGGAAAACTTCAGGAACCTTTTTTCAACCGATTGCCGTGGCCATGCACGGGGCATGGGGCCCTCCTCCTGGGGCAGGCGGACACCCCTGTTCCTCCCATTGTCCGTCAATGGTTCGATTTTGAGTTGGCGTGGGAAAGCCAAATCGTTTCTTGCTATGACGCGGACGTTCCCCATGTGTGGGCTTTTTTCACCGAGGCAAGCCCGGGGTAGAAATGCGTAACCGCGTGCCCTTCAATGGGTATGATGGAGAGTACTTGTGGAGGGGGGAAAGGGGTGGGGGGGAGGGGGGGAGGAGCGGACTTGGGCAGGAGCCGCAGTTTGCAACATGGAGGAGAACGGGTTCCTGTCAAATTGTTGGTGTGCCTGGGCGGAAGACATTCACCCCGGGGCCTTAAAGGACATGTACTGGCCGACCCTAGTTTCGCTCCAGGTCCGCGCTGCCGTGACCCTTTGGAACAAACCATAAAATCAAGGACTGGCCCTTTTGTTCTAATATTTAGAAGTGTGGTACTGCCTTTTTGGGAAAAGAAAAAATTTCGGCTTGGAAATCTCCATTCGGTCGGCACAAGCCTTGTTCTCTGAAAGGGGCAGGTCCACCTTTGGAATGGAGGGACTGCAAAACCAAAAACTTGGGGCAGTAGCACAGTCAGCTGCTGCCCAGGATGGTTGGACGATTGTTGTCTCTTTGCAATCGCCTGCTGAAATGACTCTGGGGCCATGAGTAGCGAGGAGCAGGGGATCGGGCCGGGAGATGATGTCAAAGAGAAACAGCTACTTCTGCAGTGGTGGACCCTTGACGGCTCAATGGCTGCTGCCACTGGCTGCTGCGATGGGCGGAGGATGGCCCACCACATTGAGCCGTTTCTCCCAGGCCCCGGATGGTGATGCTGCATGTGTTGAAGCGGGCCATGGTCCCAATGTTAGCTCCCTGGCCACGCTTCACTTTTGCCCACAGATTCTCTATACCCATATTCGGTTCTCCGGTGTTTCACAAAGAACTGCCACCCGCCGAGTGTGATTTTATGAAAAACGCTCCGCACTGAGGATACTGCGCCGTGCCTCGCTCCCCCTGTGCCGACTTTATTGGCCCGCGAAGGGGGTTTTTTTTACCCGTGGCCGTTGGCTCCCGAACTCCACGCTGCTACCACTTGCGGGCGCGCCGCTCCCTGACGCACAAGCGGGTTTCCCCCTGGGGGATGATGAACCCCTTTGTTTTCCCCCGGTCCCAAGTCGGCGGTACATCATCATCAATTTGGGTTTCATTGTCACTGCCCCCTCTTTATGGTTTTGGGTATGAGGGGCTGACCCTACAAATGACCCCCCATGCTATTTCCCCACATCTATACTTTGCCGCCTACTGCAAGAAGGGGAGATATTGCCCCCATTTCTTGCTCCCAAGTAGCTGCTGATGCCTCCCTCAAATTGTTTTTCTCGCTAATGCGGCGTGAGCCCAGACCACATAGTTGTTTCCTGGCTGAGGGAACCGGATGGGCAGAGGCGGGTTGGGCAGGGGGGGCCATGCCAACTAAGGGTTTTGTCTGAGGTTCCCCCCGACTTTGGCTGGGTTGTATTGGGAGGAAGTGGATGCCTAGTCAACCAATCAAAAACCCCCTTGGGTTGCTAGTCAGACCGGCCGCTAGTGCAGCGGCAGTTGTGGCCCCACGAGTGACCCTGCTGCGACGGCCCTTGCTGTGCTGTGACTGGGCTGCTAGGAAAGTTTGGGCCCTGCCCCCCGAGGGGGAAGAGCCTGACCTCTCTGTCTGACATACTGTTTGTTCTAAATGTACAGACACTGTTGGATGAAGATATCTGTAGACGATAAATACACACCTGTATTTGACTCTAAATGAACCCATAACAGCTTGGTAACCCTTGGATATAAATTGCGCTCCACAAATGGCCAGGAAAATTGACTTGTATGTGCCGTTTAAAAACACTGTGTATTTTACTGAATGTAAAAGCACAAACAGGCTTAATTAACCTTCGGATATGAATTATGCTACAGAATTTCTTCTGTGGCGGTGAAAAACAAAGTTTTTTTACTGAGTACAACTGCAGAAAAATACTTAGTTAACCCTTGGATGTAAATTGCGCCAAACAATTGAGCAACTACAAACTACAATCTTTGTAGCGTGTTACAATAGCGTGTTTCCTACGCTACACAAGAAGAGAAAAAATTGTAATTAACCTTCGCTTGTGAATTATGCTACAGGAAAATTGTATTTTTTGGCGGTGAAAAAGACGGTTTATTTTTTTCACCACAGCAGAAAAACAACGCTTAATTAACCCCTGGATGTAAATTGCGCAAAAGAATTGAGCAGCCACAAACTACGAGCTTTGTAGCGTGTTACAATGGCGTATTTTTGACGCTACACAACAAGAGAAAAAATTTGTAATTAACCTTTGCTTGTGAATTATGGTACAGGAAAATTGTAGTTTTTGGCGGTGAAAAAGACGGTTTATTTGTGTCACCACAGCACAAAAACAACGCTTAATTAACCCCTGGATGTAAATTGCACAAAAGAATTGAGCAACCAGAAACTACTAGCTTTGTAGCGTGTTACAATGGCGTATTTTTGACGCTACACAACAAGAGAAAAAATTGTAATTAATCTTCGCTTGTGAATTAGGACACAGGAAAATTGAATTTTTTGGCGGTGAAAAAGACGGTTTTTTTTTGTCACCACAGCATAAAAACAACGCTTAATTAACCTTGGGGTTCTCCTTGGGGTAACGATGGCCCCCGCCGCACTGAACACCCGCTCTGATGCCACACTACTGGCCGGGCAGGACAGCTTCTCCACTGCAAACTCGGCAAGTTGCGGCCACACATCCAGTTTGGCTGCCCAGTAGTCCAGCGGATCTTCTAACTGGGGTGGCAGAGTGCTGTCCATGTAGGCCACCACCTGTTGGTTCAGGGACTGCTCCAGGTCCTGCTGCTGCTGGCGACTGCCCTCCTCACTAGGCGGGTGAAGGAAGCTGCTCATCAGTGACTCCAGACTTAGGTTGCTGCTGATGGAGCTGGTACTGCTTCTACCCCCCCACCTTCCCCCAGCAGCCACGGCAGTAGTACGTGAGCGCTGAGGAACCCCCCGGTCAGACCTGTCAGAGGAGGGACGATGCCGCACATAGGCAGCGGCCAACTGACTATGGAGGATTTCCCTATAGTATTTGAGTTTGTCCTCCCTCTCAATAGCTGGGAAAAAGGCTCCCATTTTGGACCGGTAGCGAGGGTCCAATAGGGTGGAGAGCCAGAAGTCATCCCTCTGCCGGATGCTGACTATTCGGCTGTCACTAGCCAGGCAAATCAGCATGCTGCGGGCCATCTGCACAAGTGACTCTGAGGGGCTCCCTGCCTCCATCTCCCCTGTATACTGCCACGGTGCTTGCGGGTCATCTGCCTCGTCTTCCTCATCTCCATCTACCTCCTCCAGCTGCTCCTTTTCTCTTGTCACCTGGGTAGAAAATCCACTCATTTCACCAGACAATGCTTCTGCTCCAATGTCCTCCTCCTCCTCCATTTCAGTCCCCAGCGGACTCATGTGGCCGCGAGATGTAGTCGCCACATCTCCAGTCCCCTGCCCAGACAGATTTTTCAGCATCTGTTCCAGGACATGAAGCAGTGGAATGACGTTATTCATCCCGCAGTCCTGGCGACTGACAAATAACGTCGCCTCCAGGAATGGCCTCAACAAACGGCAGGTGTCACGCATGAGCTGCCACTGGCTGACATCAAAGTTACACAGGGGAGTACTCCTGTCCGCCTGGATCATCAAAAAATCGTTAATGGCCTTTCTCTGTTCATACAATCGGTCCAACATGTGCAGGCTGGAATTCCAACGGGTGGAAACATCGCATATCAGAGTGTGTTGGGGGAGGCCGTTCTGCCGCTGCAACTCGAGGAGGGTGTTCCTGGCTTTGTAGGAATGGATGAAGTGCATGCACAGTTTCCTGGCCATTTTCAGAATATTCTGAAGATCTGTGGAAGACTTCAGGAACCTTTTCACAACCAGATTGAACACGTGCGCCATGCAGGGCGCATGGACCATCCCTCCTCGGTGCAGCGCGGACACCATGTTCCTCCCATTGTCCATCACCATGGTTCCGATTTGCAGTTGGCGCGGAGAAAGCCACACATCGATTTCTTGCTGCATGACGCGGAGCAGTTCCTCCCCTGTGTGACTTTGTTCACCGAGGCAAGCCAGGTGTAGAACTGCATGACACCGCTGTGCCCTACACATGTGGTATGATGGAGCAGTACTTGTGGAGGCTGAGATGGTGGTGGTGGTGGAGGAGGAGGAGGCGGACATTGGAACAGGAGCCGCAGTTTGACAACATGGAGGAGAAAGCGGCGTCTCCTGTCCAAGTTGTTGGTGTGCCTGGGCAGGAAGCACATTCACCCAGTGGGCCTTAAAGGACATGTACTGGCCCTGACCGTAGTTACAGCTCCAGACGTCCGCGCTGCCGTGCACCTTGGAACAAACCGATAAGCTCAAGGACTGGCCCACTTTCTGTTCTACATATTTATGAAGTGCTGGTACTGCCTTTTTGGAAAAGAAATTACGGCTTGGAACTCTCCATCTCGGCTCGGCACAAGCCATTAGTTCTCTGAATGGTGCAGAGTTCACCATTTGGAAAGGGAGGGACTGCAATACCAACAACTTGGACAGGAGCACAGTCAGCTGCTGCACCTTAGGATGGTTGGACGCATACTGTTGTCTCTTTGCAATCGCCTCGCTGAATGACTGCTGGCGCCATGAGTAGCGAGGAGCAGGAGCATCTGGACCGGGAGATGATGTCAAAGAGATACAGCTCCCTTCTGCAGTGGTGGAGCCTTGACTGGCTGCAATGGCATGCGTGCCACTGGCTGCTGCTGATGCGGCGGCAGGATGGACCACCACATCTGAGCCACGTTTCTCCCAGGCCACAGGATGGTGACTACTGCAGCCGCTGCCTCGCTGAGCCCCTGTGCCGCTACTTTCTTGGTCCTGCGAAGCAGGTATTTTACCAAGTGGCAGCTTGGCTCCCGAACTCACACTGCTGCTACCACTTGCTGGCTGCGCCGCTGCCTGACGCGCAAGCTGACGCCCTCTCCTCCTGAGGATGATGAAGCCCTTGCTTCACCCGGTTCTCAAGTGCGGTCGGCTACATCATCATCAATTTGGGTTTCATCGTCACTGCCTCCTCATCACCGGTCTTGGTATGCAGAGGCTGACCCCTCACAACATGACCTCCCATGCTACTCTCCACATCTATACTTTGCCGCCTACTGCAAGAAGCAGGAGATATTGGCCCCATTTCTTTGCTGCCAAGTAGCTGCTGACTGCCCTCCTCAAATTGTTCTTCCTCGCTATATAGCGGCGCTGAGCCCAGACCACATAGTAGATCTCTGGCTGAGGGAACCGGATGGGACAGAGGCGGGTTGAGGACAGTTGAGGGCCATGCCAACTAAGGGTTGTGTCTGAGGTTCCCACCGACTCTTGGCTGAGGTTGTCAGAGGTCATCTGGGAGGAAGTGGATGACCTAGTCAACCAATCAAGAACCCTTGGGTTGCTAATTATCCCCTGGATGTAAATTGCGCAAAAGAATTGAGCAGCCACAAACTACTAGCTTTGTAGCGTGTTACAATGGCCTATTTTTTACGCTACACAACAAGAGAAAAAATTTTAATTAACCTTCGCTTGTGAATTATGCTACAGGAATATTGAATTTTTTTGGCGGTGAAAAAGACGGTTTCTTGGAGTCACCACAGCAGAAAAACAACGCTTAATTAACCCCTGGATGAAAATTGCCCAAAATAATTGGCAGCCACAAACTACTAGCTTTGTAGCGTGTTACAATGGCGTATTTTTGACGCTACACAAGAAAAAGAAAAAATTGTAAAATTTCCTTCGCTTGTGAATTATGCTGCAGGAAATGGTATTTTTTTTGGCGGTGAAAAAGACGGTTTCTTGGAGTCACCACAGCAGAAAAACAACGCTTAAAATTTAAATCCTGTATGCAAATTGCGCAAAAGAATTGAGCAGCCACAAACTACGAAATTTGTAGCTGTTACAATGGCGTATTTTTTACGCTAACAACAAGAGAAAAAAATTTAATTAAACTTCGCTTGTGAATTACCCTTGTAAATTTATGTACAGGAAAATTTTTATTTTTTGGGGGTTGAAAAAGCGGTTTTTGGGGGGCACCACAGCGAAAAAAAAAACCTTTAAATTTAAACCCCCGGGGATGAAAATTGCCCCAAAAAGAATTGAGAAAGCCAAAAATTACGGCTTTGTAGGTTTTAAAAATGGGTATTTTTGAGGGGCTACACAAAAGAAAAAAAAATTTTTAAATTAAAACCCTTCCCCTTGGGGTTTTATGCTCAGGAAAATTTTTATTTTTTGGCGGTGAAAAAAGGTTTTTTTTAGTCCCCAAACAGCGGAAAAAACCCAACGAAATTAACCCCGGGATGAAATTGCGCAAAAGAATTGGGGGAAAAACCAAACCCAAAACTACAGCTTTGTAGCGTTTTTAAAATTGGGGGGGGTTTTTTCGCACCCCCCAATTTAAGGAAAAAAATTTTTTTTAAAAACCTTCGCTTTGAATTTTGTACAGGAAAAATTTTAAATTTTTTGGCGGGTAAAAAAAAGAGGTTTTCCCGGGAAATAAACAGCAGAAAAAAAACCCCTTTTAAATTTTAACCCCGGGATTTTAAATTGCGCAAAAAATTAAAGCTTGAAAAAATACGAGCTTTTTTTACGTGTTAAAAATGGGTTTTTTTTAGCAAACACAAAAGGGAAAAAAAAAAATTGGAAATTTAAAACCTTCCCCTTGTGAATTATGCTACGGGAAAAATTGTATTTTTTGGTTTTTAAAAAAGAGGTTTTTTTTTTGTCCCCAAAAGGGCGAAAAAAAATGGCTTTTAACCCCTGGATGTAAATTGGAAAAAATTTGAGCAGCCACAAACTACTAGCTTTGTATCTTTTACAAGGGCCCTATTTTTAACGTTTACCAAAAAAAGGGGAAAAATTGAAATTTAAAACCTTCGTTTGAATTATGCTACGGGAAAAATTTTTTTTTGGGCGGTGAAAAAGACGGTTTTTTTGGGGGTCACCAACAAAACAAAAAAAAGCTTAATTAACCCCTTGGATGTAAATTGTCGCAAAAAAATTTGAGCAGCCAAACTTCAGTTTTGAAGCTGTTAAAAATGGCTTTTTTTTTACCCCACCAAAAAGAAAAAAAATTGTAATTAACCTTCGTTGTAAAATTTTTCTACAGGAAAATTTTGAAATTGTTTGGCGGTGAAAAAGCCGGTTTTTGGGTAACCACAGCAAAAAAAACAACGCTTTAAAAACCCCCGGGGATGAAAATTGCCCCAAAAAGAATTGGAAACCAAAATACGAGCTTTTGTACGTGTTAAAAAGGCTTTTTTTTTAAGCCCACAAAAAGAGAAAAAAATTTTTAAATTAACCTTGCTTTTTGAATTTTGCTACAGGAAAAAATTGTATTTTTTTGGCGGTAAAAAAAGCCCGGTTTATTTTTTCACCACGGGCGGAAAAAAAAAAGTTTAAATTTAAACCCTGGATGAAAATTTTCCCCAAAAGAATTGGGGCAGCCACAAACACTAAGCTTTGTGGGCGTGTTAAAAAGGCTTATTTTTTACCCCACCCCAAAAGAGAAAAAATTTTTAATTAAACCCTTTTGCTTGGGGAATTATTCAAGGAAAATGGTTTTTTTTGGCCCGGGGGAAAAAAGACGGTTTTTTGGAGTCCCACAGCAGAAAAACAACGCAAAATTTAAAACCCCTGGATTTTAAATTGCGCAAAAAATTAGCACCCAAAAAAATTTATTTAGTTTTGTAGCGTGTTAAAATTTGGCAAATTTTTTACGCTAAACAAAAGAAAAAAAAATTTGAAATTAACCTTGCTTGTGAATTATGTTTGGGGAAAAAATTTTGGTATTTTTTGGCGGGGGAAAAAGGGCGGTTTTTTTGGGTCCCCAAAAGCAGAAAAAAAAACCCCAAAAATTAAACCCCCTGGATGAAAATTTTGCAAAAATTAGCGGGGGCCAAAAAACTACTGTTTTTGTAGCTTTTGTTACAATGGTTTTATTTTTTAACGCTAAAAACATCAAGGAAAAAAATTGAAATTTAAACCTTCCCCTTGTAAAATTATGTTGGGGGAAAAGGGTATTTTTTGGCGGGGGACAAAGGGGGGTTTTTTTGGGTCCCACAGCGGGAAAAAAACAACGCTTAATAAACCCATGGATGAAAATTGCGCAAAAGAATTGAGCAGCTACAAATTACGAGCTTTGTAGAGTGTTTACAATGGCGTATTTTGACGCTACACAACAAGAGAAAAAATTTTAATTAACCTTGCATTGTAAATTATGCTACAGGAAAATTGTATTTTTGGCGGTGAAAAAGAAGGTTTATTTTTTGTCACCACAGCAGAAAAACAACGTTTAAATTTAAAACCCTGGATGAAAATTGCCCCAAAAGAATTGAGCAGCCACAAACTACTAGCTTTGTAGCGTGTTCCAATTGCGTTTTTTGACGCTACACAAAAGAGAAAAAATTGAAATTTAAACCTTCGCTTTCTGAATTATGCTACAGGAAAATTATATTTTTTGGCGGTGAAAAAGACGGTTTCGGAGTCACCACAGCAAAAAAAACAACACTTAATTAACCCCTGGATGTAAATTGCGCAAAGAATTGAGCAGCCATAAACTACGAGCTTTGTATCGTGTTTACAATGGCGTATTTTGACGCTACAAAAATAAGAGAAAAAATTGTAATTAACCTTGCTTGTGAATTATGCTACAGGAAAATGGATTTTTTTGGCGGTGAAAAAGACGGTTTATTTTTGTCACAACAGCAGAAAAACAACGCTTAATTAACACCTGGATGTAAATTGCGCAAAATAATTGAGCAGCACAAACTACAGCTTTGTAGGTGTTACAATGGCGTATTTTTTACGCAAAACTCAACAAGAGAAAAAATTGTAATTAACCTTCGCTTGTGAATTTTTGCTACAGGAAAATTGTATTTTATGGCGGTGAAATAGACGGTTTTTGGAGTCACACAGCAGAAACAACAAGCTTAATTAAACCCTGGATGTAAATTTGCGCAAAAGAATTGAGCAGCCACAAACTACGAGCTTTTGTAGCGTGTTAAAAAGCATATTTTTTACCCCACACAATAAGAAAAAATTGTAATTAACCTATGCTTGTGAATTATTCTACAGGAAAATTGTATTTTTTGGCGGTGAAAAAGACGGTTTCTCAGAGTCACCACGGGAGAAAAACAACGCTTAATTAACCCCTGGATGAAAAATTGCGCAAAAAAATTGAGACCCCAAAAAACTATGCTTTGTAGGGGGGTGTTAAAATGGGTATTTTTGACGCTACACAAGAGAAAAAAATTTAATTACCTTCGCTTTAAAATTATGGCGGGAAAAAAAATGGTTTTTTTTGGGGGTGGAAAAAAGAGGTTTTTTGGAGTCAACGAGAAAAACAACGCTTAATTCCCCCTGGATGAAAAATTGCGAAAAATAATTGGCACCACAAACTGGGATTTTTGAGGTGTTACAATGGGTTTTTTTTTCGAAAACCAAAAAGAAAAAAAATTTTTAAATTTTCCTTGTTGTGAATTATGTACGGGGGAAAATTTTTTTTTGGCGGTGAAAAAAGACGGGTTTTTCTTGGAGTCCCAAGCAAAAAAACAACGCTTAATTTTAACCCCTGTATAAAATTGCGCAAAAGAATGACAGCCAAAACTACGGCTTTGTGGTTTTACAATGGAATTTTTTTTTCCCTACACAACAAGAAAAAAAATTGTAATTAACCTTCGCTTGTGAATTATGCTCAGGAAATTTTTTTTTTGCGGTAAAAAAAAACGGTTTCTGGAGTCACAAAAAAAAAAGC
>JAODAL010027921.1:37500-54158 GCA_025379985.1 Phyllomedusa bahiana | reverse complement strand
TTTGTTGGCATAGAACCAATCAGAGCTATAGAACCCAATCAGAGTTAAGCAAAAAAATCGAGTCATAGCAACCAATCAGAGTTCATAGCAACCAATCAGAGACCATATCAACCAATCAGAGTTCCCCTTTCATTTTTTTCAGAGCTCTATATAAGATGAAAGGGGAACTCTGATTGGTTGATATGGGCAACAAAGAAAGTCTTATCCCAAGACAGTTTGTATACATGTGGCCCTTAGTGTTCAAGTTAAAAAAATGTTTTAAAAGTATAAAAAATAATAAAACAGTAAAAGCCCAAATCACCCAACTTTTGCCACTTTACATATAACAAAATAAATAAAAAAAAAGTACACATAATTAGTATTGCAGCACCCATAAAAGTCTGATCTGTTAAAAAAGTTGCAGTTTTTTGGTCATTTCACGTACCCCAACAATTGTAGTAAAAAGTGACCAAAAGTTGCATGTATCCCAAAATGGTTCCAATAAAAACTGCACTTCATCCCGCAAAAAATACACTCACTCAGATCCATAGGTGTAAAATAAATAAGTTCTTAGTCGTAGAAAATGGTGCAGCAGTGCAAATTTAATCAATTTAAAATGATTGCATTTTTTAAAAGTACTAAAATATAACGAAAACCCTACATAACTGAAATTTCCAGAATCATATTGACTTGAAGAATACAGAAATAACCTCATTTATACTGAAAAGGGAATAACATAAAAATAAAACCCCCACTAACATGGCACAAGAATGATTTTTTCATATTTCGCCCCACTTAGAATTTCTTTCCGATTTCCCAGGACATTGTATAGTACGGTCAATGGAACCAATAAAATGACAATTAAAATAAAAGCCATCATTTATCTACAGTATGTAGATGGAAAAATTAAAAAAATGTAGGTGTTAGGGACAGTCAGGGGCGCACGAGAAGACACAGATGGAGTGAGGCCCTGACGCTGGTCCCAGCCTCTGTCCCTGCCTCTTGAGGTACCCGACTCCTTACTAGATCGGTCCCAACCAGAAGACTGAGCACTACTCTGAGCAAAGTGAGACACAAAACGCAGATAAAAAACATAGAACAAACAGGGAAAGTCAGACAAGCAAGGTCGGCAACGAACGGTAATGCAGTACAGAATCAGGTAACAGAGGAGGAACAAGAGTCCGAGCCAAGGTCAAAAAACACAGAAGAATCCAAGCAGTAAACAGGTGAAATATAGGCAGAGGTGAAACCCTATAGCAGGCAAGGAAGAGAGGAAGCTGAGTCCTTAAATAGGGAACAGGAGAAGGAAGAGCAGAGGCAATATTTGAATAGAAATGTCCATAAAAAAAGGAACAGTTAACCCAAAAACTGCTGGAATATTCCTGGCCACGGGCGTTGGCCAGGAATCAATTAAGCATACAGAGCTAGAAGACAGAGTTCACACTGGGAAGGTATCATGACTGAAGCCGCAGCAGCCGTGGGCGGTGACCAGAGTCAGACGCAGAGGTTCTGCCAGGTGCAACCATGACAGTAGGACTTTATGAAGGTGAGGAGCAAAAAAAGATAAGCCAAAAAATTATGAGCAGCTGTCAGGAAGGGGTTAATGTGAGATTGATGACGTATCCTATGCAATTTGTATTAAGTCCTGGAAAACCTCTTAAAATAAACAACACTGGTAATAGAAGTTACATGCCATGTGCCGAGTAAACCAAAGCTATGTAGTTGGTATTGCTTGTTTGACTGGTTATTTACATAATTTCTCTGAAATCTTTGGTTACCTACCAGATGTATCAGTTGTATATGATGGATATGGAGGGTCACTGGGAGTAGTATCTGCATCTGTTTCGAGATTCATTGTAGGTTCTGTAGATGAAAGGATACACATGGTAACAAATAATGAGAAATGGTATCTTCTTAATTTATCCATTTGGTCTCAAGCAAAAATATTTTCCTTACACTTACAAAGTTCAGTTTGTTCCTTATCTTCCAAGTTTATAGATCTGCAAATTCTTTATACTCCAAATAAAATGCCCCTTATCAGTACAGGTCGGGATGGTTTAATGGAGAGATGCCTAAGATATAACTCATGGAGGTGGTGATTCTTGTTAAATGGACCAATGGGACTTGTTCTTACACTATGGGCGACATGTATGATCGGGCTTTACGCCTGTTTTTTGGCGTATACTGCGCCTCACCAGCCCGAATCCGCTGTCGGACGCAGGGATGCGGTGTTAGGCGCAGCGTTCGCCACTTTCAGCTGCGCCCCGCATGAAGGGGCGGGCAATGGGCGCGGTGTGGGCGCGTTGTAGGCGTTCCAGGGCGGGACGCGCCGTGCTAGAAAACTCCGAGGCATGTACGATGGCGAGTCGGCAAAGCGAGGCGCAGTGCAGCGCTCGGCAGCTCCGACAAGCAGCCCTGGTTTGTTTTGGTCTAAATTCTCCGGCGGAGGCGAAGTGAAGCAAGAACGGAACATGCGAGGAAACATAGAAGATCGCGACAGAAATCTCGGCGCTCCGCTCCGTGCAGCAGGAGTATGATTCCGAAAAATCGCCTTTATAAAGGCGGAAAACATTATCAGAAAAAAGAGCTCAACCTCAGAAATAAAAAATAAATTAAAAAAATAACTTTCCGAAAATCTATAATGCCGCAATATCCAGAATTAGGATATTGGAAATTGCCGGGAAATACAGTAATTCAAATTCTGAAACCTATTCTCATTGGTCGGCATAAACTGGCCAATCAGAATAGGAGCGACAGTGACCCATTATAGCCTATGGAGAAGTCTTTACCAATCAGAATCAAAGGCGGGACAGTTCAAAATACAGTAAAAAGGCAGAAAAGAGCTGATTGGCTGAGCTAGCGGGGGCTTGGCTATCTCGGCCAATCAGAATAGGAGCGACAAAGTCCCATTATATCCTATGGAGAAGTTTTGACCAATCAAAATCAAAGGCGGGATAGTTCAAAATACAGTAAAAATGCAGAAAAGAGCTGATTGGCTGAGCTAGCGGGGGCTTGGCTATCTCGGCCAATCAGAATAGGAGCGACAAAGTCCCATTATATCCTATGGAGAAGTTTTGACCAATCAAAATCAAAGGCGGGACAGTTCAAATAACAGTAATAAGACATAAAAGAGCTGATTGGCTGAGCTAGCGGGGGCTTGGCAATCCCAGCCAATCAGAGCGCGAGCTACTTGTCCCATTGTAGTCTATGGAAAGATCGGCGCAATGCAATCTCGGCTCTCAGCGCCGTGCGGCATGGAGTATTAAAAAAAAGATCATTTTTATTAGTTGTACAATATTCTCCGAAAAAGAGCTGAAACCTTCTATAAACATAAATCCATTAAATCCCGAACAACGCATTTTTCGCCGAGACCGGCGCTACATGAGGAATTGCAATAGAGAGAATTGCCGGGAAATACAGTAATTCAAATTGTGTAAGCTATTCTCATTGGTCTGCATAAACCAGCCAATCAGAATAGGAGCGACAAAGACCCATTATATCCTATGGAGAAGTTTGGACCAATCAGAATAGGAGCGACAGTGGCCCATTCTAACCTAATAAGGAGTATTAACCAATCAGAATAGGAGCGACAAAGACCGATTATATCCTATGAAGAAGTTTGGACCAATCAGAATAGGAGTGACAGTGGTCCATTCTAACCTATGAAGGAGTATTAAAAATCAGAATAGGAGCGACAAAGTCCCATTATATCCTATGGAGAAGTTTGGACCAATCAAAATCAAAGGCGGGACAATTCAAAATACAGTAAAAAGACAGAAAAAGAGCTGATTGGCTGAGCTCGCGGGGGGCTTGGCTATCTCGGCCAATCAGAGTGCGAGCTACTTCTCCCATCGTAGTCTATGGAGAGATCGGCGCACTGAAATCTCGGCGCTCAGCGCCGTGCGGCATGGAGTTTGAATAAAAAAATCATTTGATTAAGTGTAAAACATTATCAGATAAAGCGCTGAAACCTTCAATAAAAATAAATCAGTTAAAACCCTGAACAACGAGTCTGTCGCCGAGAATGGGAGAAGTAGCTCGCGCTCTGATTGGCCGAGATAGCCAAGCCCCCGCTAGCACAGCCAATCCGCTCTTTTCTGCATTTTTACTGTATTTTGAACTTTCCCGCCTTTGATTTTGATTGGTCCAAACTTCTCTATAGGATATAATGGGACTTTGTCGCTCCTATTCTGATTGGTTAATACTCCTTCATAGGTTAGAATGGGCCACTGTCGCTCCTATTCTGATTGGCTGGCTTCTGCCGACCAATGAGAAGAGCTTACACAATTTGAATTACTGTCTTTCCCGGCAATTCTCTCTATTGCAATTCCTTATGTATCGCCGGTCTCGGCGACAAACGCGTTGTTAGGTATTTAATTGATTTATATTTATAGAAGGTTTCAGCTCTTTTTCGGAGAATATTGTACAACTGATTACAAATTATTTTTTTATTCATACTCCATGTCGCATGGCGTTGAGAGCGGAGATTGCATTGCGCCGATCTCTCCATAGACTACAATGGGAGAAGTAGCTCGCGTTCTGATTGGCTGGGATAGCCAAGATCCCGCTAGCTCAGCCAATCAGGTCTATTCTGCCTTTTTACTGTATTTTGAACTGTCCCGCCTTTGATTCTGATTGGTCAATAGTTCTTCATAGGTTTTAATGGGTCTCTGTCGCTCCTATTCTGATTGGTCAATAGTTCTCCATAGGATATAATGGGTCTCTGTCGCTCCTATTCTGATTGGCTGGGATAGCCAAGCCCCCGCTAGCTTAACCAATCAGCTCTTTTCTGCATTTTTACTGTATTTTGAACTATCCCGCCTTTGATTCTGATTGGTCAATAGTTCTCCATAGGTTTTAATGGTTCACTGTCGCTCCTATTCTGATTGGCTGGTTTATGCCGACCAATGAGAATAGCTTTCAGATTTTGAATTACTGTATTTCCCGGCAATTTCCAATATCCTAATTCAAGAATTAGGATATTGGAAAGTGATTTTGTTTTATGTATTTTTTATTTTTGAGGTTTGAGCTCTTTTCTGAGAATGTTGTACGCCTTTATAAAGGCGATTTTTGATTCATACTCCACACCGACATATCGAATGATTTCTCGCTGTTTTCCAGCCTGGCTCGCATCGGAACAGATTTTCGGCGCAGCCCCGCACAGCGCCTAAGTCCTGCACTGCGCCCCACACACTGGCGAGGCGCAGGGAACTTTTCCCCGCATGTATGAGCGCACCTCCTCGGACGGCGAATCTCCGATGCAGCGCCGCACTGCGCCTCGGACCCGCACTGCGCCCCACACACTGGCGAGGCACGGCGGACTTTTCCCCGCATGTATGAGTGCGCTACCTCTGGCGCCGAATCTTTGGCGCAGCCCCGCACTGCGCCTCAGTCCCCGCACTGCGCCCAAACACTGGCGAGGCGGACTTTTCCCCGTATGTATGAGTGCACTAGCTCGGGCGGCGAATCTCAAGCGCAGCGCCGCACTGCGCCAAAGTCCCGCACTGCGCCTTACACAGTGGCGAGGCGCGGCGGACTTTACATGGAATGTATGAGCGCGCCCCGGCGCCGACATAAATCAGGCGCAGATTTTGCCGGAAAACTGGCGGAAAAGCGCGCCCCGACCCGGCGAGCTTCATACATGTCGTCCTATGTTCCAGGGACATAGTAGAAACTTTGCGTTCAGCCAAAACGTAGAAACATAAGTCATATTAGCCAAACCCAAAAAGAAAGAGTTACCCCTTTTTTTCTTATTTTTTTATAGCCAGTGCGCCCAGAGAAGAGACTGGTTTGTCTAAAGCATGTATTTAGCCATCCAGAATCATGTGCTTAAGTGGAGGGTAATAAACTCAAAACAGCTATATATCTATGGGCAGCTATTTCTTTTAGAGGAGCTATTGGTCTGCTAAGTCTGAGGCACATTACACCCTTCTGAAAGAAGTCCAAGTAAGTTACTTCTTATCCATGGCATATTGCTTTAAAATAAGTCTCCAAACCAATAATCTATTCAAGATGAATCAGAACCAAATTGAGCCAAACAACAAACCCAAACAGTATTTTATTGAAGGCAGTTGTACAATGAAAAGGATGTCTTGTAGATGCTGAGGATATGTTCAATGGGTTCCAATTCAATATTTAGTGTTAGATATCTCGTCTACCTACCAGCAGTAGAAGACATAGTTGATGATGATTTACTGGATCCAACCTCTGGACTTGTACTTGTCTCTTCTGTGGTAGCTGTAAATCAAAGTCATCATGTTTATATTAGTAAGTGATATTAAGATGACACCATAATCTAGGTAGAGCAATGTATGGATCTCTTTCATATTTCAATATCTATCAAAGCCTTTTTATGGTAATATCCTCTCACTGATGTGATATTAATGGCCTATCCTAAACAATTAAATATGTAGTCCTGAAAAACCTCTTTAAATAGACAACACGGGTATAGAAGTCATGTGCCAAGTAAAAGAAAGCTATGTAGTTGGTATTACTTGTTTGACTGCTTATATACTGTACGTAGTTTGTCAGGAATCTTTGGTGACCTACCAGATGTATCAGTTGTATATGATGGATACGGAGGGTCACTGAGAGTAGTATCTGCATCGGTTACAAGATCCATTGTGGGTTCTATAAATGAACATATATATTGGGTAACACGCAGCAAATGACAAATTATATTTTTTCATCTTCTCTTTTGGACTAAAATAATAATATTTCCCTTACATATATGGACTGAACAGTTCAATTTGTTTTTTTTTTCTTCCCAATTTATAGCAAATTCCTTCTATTCAAGAGGGGAAGAAACTACCAAATACTCTCCAAACTATTGTCTACACGCAAAGGAAAACCCTCCCGCTGATGCACAGCTGTTTAGAGGTTCTTGCCCCTTTTAAGTAGAGAGCTGTATAACAGTTTTCTAGAGAAATTCTTTAGATGTAACTCAGGGAAGTAGTGGACCTTGTTAAACAGACCAGTCGGACTTGTTTTTACACTATGCCCCAGGGAGAAAGCCTAGAAATTAGCTCTCACCCAATGGGAAGAAATCTAAGTCATACTAGCGATACCCCTAAAAAAGTCACAAATCTGTAGATAGCTGGTTTTGGGAGGTTTGCATCTGGTCATTGAATAGCAGGGTCTTGATTGTCGAAGGCATGTGTTAAGCCGACCAGTGCTATGCTCTAATCCAGAGGGCAAGAACCCCAGAACAGATGTCTGCCAATGGGCGACTATATCTTTGAGAGGAGAATCTGGTTTGTCTACTTTAAAGGGGACCTATCACCTCCAGGGAAACCTCATGAAGTAATGGGAAACTAAAATACAAACACTTCATTAAACATTACTTGTTAGGAAAATCAAAACATTTCACCTGTAATTCAGTTTTTTTAAGAAGCGCCGGCCTTTTAAAACAGGGCAAAGTCGGCACCTGAAAGCATGATGGACCACTATGTTGACAGCTGTGTAAAACTAACTGCTTCTGAGCTGGAAGAGTTCATTGTGCAAGGGGGATCCAGAAAGTCTACATCATGAGCACACTGGTAAGGTCTGGGCTGCCATTTCTGTTCATGGGGATAACACTAGTAGCAGTGTAATGTAGATGCCTCTAAACCTTGTCACACCTATGTCCTCAGTGAACTGTGCCTGCTGCAGTGTATGTAGTGAAAGACTAAGATTACCCTGTACAAACAGCTATATCCTCAGCTCCCCCCTGCACATTTGGTATCTCCCAACACAAAGAGTGCTACTAGAAAAAGAGCTCTGATTAACAAAGTGAAACTAAAATCTGAGTCCCTGAAATACAAACGTAAATAATCAAATTTGCTGATGACATGTATTGGAAAAAAGTCTTATCATTTAATCTACTATTGCATTTTGTGCGTTTGTATGGAGGTGATAGGTACTCTTTAAAGAGAACCTGTCCCATAGATTATGCCCCCCTTGCTGAGGACAGCACAAGCTAGGGACAGACCTGCTGTTTCCAGCGCTGTGTCCCTTATTCTGTAAGAAGCTGTAGTTTTCGAGTATTTAGTGCTTAAATCTGCAGTTTTCAGCCAGAAAAGAGTCATGAAAAGAGTCATCTGAGACTAGCTCCACCCACCTGAGGCTAGCCGCGCCCACCTCAACTGATAAACCTGTTACTTTGAATAGGTAGAAACATGAGAATAACTGTCAGTGGGCGGGACTAGCCTTTGGTGGGCGGGGCTAACACCTACTCATGAATAAGATTTAAGGGGTAAATGCTCTAAAACTACAGCATCTTCCAGAATAAGGGGCACAGCGCTGGAAACAGCAGGTCTGACACTAGCTTGTGCTGCCCTCAGCAAGGGGGGCATAACCTATGTGACAGGTTCCCTTTAAAGAAGATTTCACCGTTCTGAAACAGACCAGATTACATGGTTCTTACTCATGATATATTGCTATGAAATGAGCCTCCACACTAAGGCTATGTTCACATGGCTTTTTCTGGGACATATTTCAGCCCGTAATTCATGCCATACTGCACGAATTATGGGCTGAAATACGTCCCAGTCATTACGGTAATCCACAGTTCGCATAGAGAACTATGGATTACGTCTCCTCTCCCTGCTTGCACAATACAGCGAGCGGGGAGAGCAGTGACATGTCAATTACTAGCGGTGAATACGCCCCGTGGATAATGCATGTCTATGGGGCCGGCGGGCTGCCCACCCCTCCCCCGCACGCCGCTTCTGCCCCCGTCCACATGGCGTAATTGCGGGCCGAAATACGTCCCGCAATTAAGCCGTATGAACATAGCCTAATAATCGCTCAGTATGAAAAAGAACCATCTTTAGCCATGTAATAGAATAAAAAAATGAATACTGAAGGCAGTTTTACAAAATATGTTGGATATGCACTATTAAGACATACTGAGGTTATATTTGATCGACTCCATTTCTATATTTGGTGTTAGATATCTAGTCTAGTTACCAGCTGGAGAAGACATAGTTGTTGATGATTTACTGGATACAACATCTGGACTTGTACTTGTGTCATCTGTGATACCCAGGGCCGTATTTCCCATTAGGCACTCGTGGGCACGTGCCTAGGGCGGCGTCTGTTAGGGGGCGGCACTGCAGCAGGAGGTTTTTTTTTAACTTTTTTTTTTTTTTTACCCTTCCGGGCACCCGCCCCCCAGTGGTCAGAGCGGTGGGGGGGGAGGGACGGAGGTTGTTGCCGCCGATAGAGACTTTTCCATTGGTGGCAGCGACGGGATTTTATTTAATTTATTTATTTATTTTACTTTTTCCGGCAGAGCGGCAGCGGACAACGGGGCGTCGGTAGGGACATACTACTTCTCCCTGCCGGCGCTCCGTTGTAATAACAGACAGGCTTTATCAGCAAGCTGCGCTGATGCTGCCTGTCTACTCAGTGGCGCGGTGCGCTGCTGGGAAGGATCGGGGGCTGCGCTGCCCCTCCTCCTCCTCTCCCCAACAGCGCGCACCCGCCACTGAAGAGCGGAAGCTGCCACCAGCCGGGGAGAGAGAGAGGAGCGGCGCGCCCGTCCCACTCCTCTCAGCAGCATATGGACGTCGCTGAACAGCAGAAGACCAAGGCCTCCCGCTCTTCAGGACAGGTAAGTGATTTGGGGGAAGGGGAGGGGGAGAGGCTGGGGGGGAAATGTACGGGGGGGCGGGTGCAATGTGATGGGGGAAATGTGACGGGGGAGGCAGGGGGTGCAATGTACTGGGGGGGCATTTCAAGTGACGGGGGAAATGTACTGGGGGGCAGGGCAATGTGATGGGGAAAAAAGTGACTGGGGGCGGGGTGGGTGCAATGTGATGGGGGGCAGGTGAAATGTGACTGTGGGGAAAAAGTGACGGGGGGAGGCGGTGGGTGCAATGTGACGGGGGGCAGGGGGGGGTGGCAATGTGACGGGGGGGGGTGCAATGTGACTGGGGGCAGGTGGGTGCAATGTGAGTGGGGCAGGTGAAATTTGGGGGGGAAATGTGACTGGGAGGCAGAAGGGTGCAAGACGGGGGCGGGTGGGTGCCAATGTGACGGGGGGGAGGTGCAAGTGACGGGGGGTTTGAAATGTGACTGGGGAGGCAGTGGGTGAAATTGGGGACGGGGGGGGGCAGGTGGGTGCAATGTTACTGTGGGGGCAGGTGCAATGTGACTGGGGGGAAATGGACTGGGAGGCAGGGGGTGCAATGGGGACGGGGGGGCAGGTGCAATGTGACTGGGGGGAAATGTGACTGGGGGGCAGGGGGGTGCAATGTGACTGGGGGCAGGGGTGCAATGTGCTGGGGGGCAGGTGCAATGTGACGGGGGGGAAATGTGACTGGGGAGGCGGGTGGGTGCAATGTGACTGGGGGCAGGGGGGCAATATGAGGGGGGGGCAGGTGCAAGGACTGGGGGGAAAAAGTGACGAGGAGGCAGGTGGGGCAATGTGCGGGGGCAGGGGGGTGCAATGGGGCCCTGGGGGGCGGGTTTTGCAATGGAGGGGGGGGAAATGTGACTGGGGAGGCAGGTGGGTGCAATGTGACTGGGGGCAGGTGGGTGCAATGTGACTGGGGGGGCAGGTGCAATGTGACTGGGGGGGAAATGTGACTGGGGAGGCAGGTGGGTGCAATGTGACTGGGGGGGCAGGTGAAATGGCGGGGAAAATGTGTGGGGAGGCAGGTGGGTGCAATTGCTGGGGGCGGTGGGTGCAATGTGACGGGGGGGCAGGGCAATGTACTGGGGGGAAATGTGACTGGGGAGGCAGGTGGGGGCAATGGACTGGGGCAGGGGGTGCAATGTGACGGGGGGGGAAATGTGAGGGGGAGGCAGGGGGTCAATGTGACGGAGGGCAATGTGACGGAGGGCAATGTGACGGAGGGCAGGTGAAAAGTGACGGGGGGGGAAATGTACGGGGAGGAGTGGGTGCAAGTGACGGGGGGGGGCTGGTGCAATGTGAGTGGGGGCGGTGCAAGTGACTGGGGGAAATGTGACTGGGAGGCAGGTGGGGCAATGTGACTGGGGGCAGGTGGGTGAATGTGGACGGGGGGGGGGGAGGTGAAATTTTACTGGGGGGAAATGTGACTGGGGGGGCAGGGGGGTGCAATTACGGGGGGGGGTGAAAAAGGCTGGGGCAGGTGCAATGTGGCTGGGGGCAAGTGAAAGTGATTTGGGGATGGGGCAGGTGCAATGTGGCGGGGGGCAGGTGCAATGGGGCTGGGGGCAGGTGAAATTTTGGGACGGGGGGAAGGGGAGGCAGGTGCAAGGGGTTTGGGGGCAGGTGCAAACGGGGCGGGGAGTGGAGGAAAAGTGCAAAAAAGATGGAGAGGGGGGCAGGTGAAAAACGTGACTGGGGAGGGAGTACTGCAAACGGACGGGGGAGTGGAGGCACGGCAAACGTGACTGGGGATGCAGGCACGTGCAAAGTAAGGGGATGGAGGCACGTGCAAACGAACTGGGGAGTGGAAGCACGTGCAAAGTACTGGGGAGTAAAGGGCACGTGCAAACGTACTGGGGATTAAAGGGCACTTGCAAACGTGATGGGGAGTGGGGCACTTGCAAACGTGACGGGGGGATGGGGGTAGGCAAAGGCGGGGGAGGGGAGGCCTGCAAAGTGGGGGGCAGGGGGCGGGGAAAACCGTGAGTGGGCAGTGGAGGCAGGAGAAACGTTAATGGGGAGTGGAGGCAGGGGAAACGGGGGGGGGAGGGGAGGCAGGGGAAAGGGGAGGGGGCAGGGGGCGGGGAAACGTGAATGGGCAGTGGAGGAGGGGAAACTTGGGGGGTGGGGGGCGGGGAAAATGGAAAGTGGGGAGTGGAGGAGGGGAAAACGTGGGGGCAGGGGAGGCAGGGGAAACGGGAAGGGGCAGTGGAGGCGGGGAAATGTGAGTGGGGAGGGGCGGCAGGTGAAACGTAGGGGTGGGGCGGGGGAAAAACGTGAGGGGGGAAATAAAGGGCGGGGGAAACTTGCCGGGGCAGTGGGGGCGGGGAAATGGGGGGGAGTGGAGGCGGGGAAACGGAGTGGGGAGGGGAGGCGGGGAAACGTGAGTGGGGATGGGGGCAGGGGAAACGTGATTGGGGGCTGGAGGCACGGGAAACGTGACTGGGGGCTGAGGCAGGTGAAACGTGAGTGGGGGGGGAGGCAGGTGAAATTTTGAGTGAGAGGTTTTAGAATAGTGGGGGGAGGGGGGGAAGGGGGGGAAATGTTATAGGTATCAGACTATAGGAGCTGTTTTATCATAGAGGATCAACTATATAAGCTGCCTATCATAAATGGGAGGTAACAGACTATAGGATGCCTATTTAAAAAGGGGAGGTATCAACTATATGGACTTCTATCATATAATGGGAGTATCGATATATGGACTGTCTATCAAAATAAGGGGAGGTATCAGACTTAGGGAGCTTCATCATATAAGGGGAGGTATCAAAAACTATATGGAGCTGTCTATCATATAATGGGGGTATCAGACTATAGGGAGCTGCTATCATATAATGGGAGTTCAGACAAAATTGGAGCTGTCCCATCTATAATGGGAAGTAAAACTATATGGGTTCTTCATTTGGGGAGGTATCAACCATAGGAGCTGTATATCTTTTGGGGTATCAGATATAGGGAGCGTCTATCATAAATAGGAGGATCAGACTATAGGAGCTGTCTATCATATAATAGGAGGTATCAAAACCATATGGAGCGTTGTCATGTGTGTGTTTATATTTGTCAAACCATTAGACTCTATGTGTGTTATGTAGGTATCAATAGGGGGGTGTCAGGGCGGCACCTCTTGGGCCAGTGGTCATACAAAAAAAAAAAAACAGCCTAAGGGTGCTCTCACACAGCTCCTTTTTTTGATTCGTTTGTTAATGTTTTTTTTGTGCAGGCGGCACAAAAAATTGTCTGACTTTGTGCAAAAAAACATTGCGGAAAAATCACTGTGTTTTTTGCACACAGAAAGGACGTATTAAACCCCCCGGCCTTTGCAAAAAAACAATACCCCCGGGGGCAACGCGATTCCCGGCCCTGCCCTCCCAATCTTCCTTCCAATTTTCCTTGATCCCCCACCTCCTGCTGAACCCCCCCAGTGAGACACGACACCCCCTGTTTTGATTAAAATTGGCCACACACCCTTTTAATTAAAAAACATACACAAAAATAACAAAAAAACCAAATTATAAATGCTAAAAAAACTGTAAACCGTAAAAAATTTTTTATATATGTAAATAAATATCCTCCACTAAAAAATTCCCCCTTGCCCTCCCCTCCCCTTAAAATAATATCTATATACCCCACATAAAACCCGAAAACACTTTATAACCCAGTACCAAACATGGACCCGAGGTTTTGGGAGCCCCAAAACCCCCCGGGCGACCAAATCCCCCAAAGGGGGGCAAAACCCCCTTTTTTCCCCAGGTACTCCACGGGCTCGGGGGCCCAAAAGCCATACCTATGGCTCCTTATTTTTCCCCCAGGATAACACCCCAAAAGGCCCCACCTTCCCAGGCCCCCAAGTTCCCCAAACTCTGGGGGAATCCTACCCCAAAGGGACTCCCTCACCAATTTTTTCCACCCCCCAAGAACCTCGACCGCCACGGCCACCGTGACATAAATAATCCCCAGCAACCAACTTTGCCGAGAACTACCCCACAAAACCCCACCTCCTACGCTCCTAACCCCATTTCAAGGGCGGGCGGGTGGGACTGCCTCACATGTGCTGCGCTGACTGCTTTTCCCGGGCAGAGAGGCGGCCTTAAATACCGCCCCTCCCTGCGCTGGGACTCCTCCCCCCGCAGCCGCGTCATCATGACGCGCTCCGTCGCGTCACCGCGACCCGCTCCGGCCGCGCCCAGCGTGCCGGGTCATGCCGCGCCTCCCCTCATGGGGGCGTGGCCCCGGTCCGGCGCGCTGCCTCATTAACAAACGCATCAAAAAGGCGCTGTGTGAGAGCAGCCTTAGGCTATTATGCTGTATGACCACCTGGCCATCTCACCTATATAATCTTATTAGACCTTCCATCTAACTATGAGACCTGTCCACTGTGAAGGCAGGGCCCCAGTGTCTTCCCTGCCCTCCCCCCCCTACCATCGCCTTCATTTCTTAGAACATTCTGGGAAAATGAAGTCTGATTTGTTGCTCTGGGTGAGAATGTGTCATAGATCATAATCAATACACTACGTGGAAATCCCTAAAAAAGCATTTATGCTATCTATAAATACATGAAAAAACTTTGAGACTCTCGGTTCACATATTTTGATCAAAAATGTTTAAGCTCCCCACGACTTTCAACGTGATCTCAAATAGGGCAGTCCTAAAACTATCCTTACCTCTCAATAGAGCCAATTCACGGCCTCTCACTGGGTCAACCGACCTCCATTATACAGAGAGAATAATGGTGTACATTGATTTTAACCTATATGGGAAGGAAGGGGTGCCTCCATTTTGGGTTTCTGCACCCGCCCACTCTCACAGGCTGTCATAAGAAGGGCAGCTTGCAAGTCTGGTGTGTTTTCTTATTTTTTTCTCTCTGTATAATGAGGTTCGGTTTGACCCAAAAGTGAGGGGACCGTGAAATGGCTCTATTGAGAGGTAAGGATAGTGTAGACTGCCCGATTTTGAGATCACATTGAAAGTCGATGGCAGCTTAAACATCTTTTGATCAAAATATGTGAACCGAGAGTCTCAAAGATTTTTCATAGATCATAATCATACACAGACGACCAAACCAAGAAATCTACAATCAGAAAATAAAAATGTCAAAGAAGAAAGGAATATGGGAATATGTATCAGGGTCTGGATTTGATAAATAAAATAATGTGACATTCCCTTTAGGCTGAGTGGGGCTTTATTGGTTGAAGTCTAAGGTTAAGGTGAAAAGCACATGTGGCGGCATCTCAGTCTATCTGGATGCTGATAGTTTCCCCCAACATCTAGGAAAGCTGGTGACGCAAACCCTTCAGTTAGCTTTCCCTTTTTGAGCCATTACATGGTCATAGTGGCGTGGCTTTTGTAAAGGGGTTTTGGCATAATATGAAAGGGGCGGGTATGCTAAATTGTTAATAGAGGGTATTAGGGTTTAGTGCCTAGGGCAGCACGACCTATAAATACAGCCCTGGTGGTACCTGCAAGTCAAAGTCATCAGGATTATATTAAATAATATAATGATGCAACCACTTTCTAGATAGAGCAATATGTATTCTTGTTCATATTTTAATCTTCTCTATTAAAAAGACTTTTTATGGTAGAAGCTCATCATTGATGTAATCAAGAAAGAAAAGAAACCATCACATACTCTCCAAAGCACCAGCTGTAGCTATTCCATTTATTGACAGCTGTTTGGGTTTTTCGTCCCTTGCTTTTCAAACCCAGGGTACTGGTTGGCTATGGAGACACCTTAGATCTAACTATATAACTCAAGGAGGTACTGTATCTTATTTAACGGACCAGTGGGATTTGTTTTCACCCAAAGTTCTAGGGGAAAAGTATAGAAATTAACTTTTACTGAAAAGGAACAAAATTACATTATACAACCAAAAACCCAAAAAAAAAAAAGTCATGTGTAGAAAGCTGGGTTTTTTTTTGATTTCCCAACACAGGCATTTCCGGTTTCAAGGGGAATGTGTTAGCCAACAAGTACTTTTCCCTTTAAAAGGGGAATGTGTCCCCAAAAAAATGATTATTTTTTAAAAACTCCAATTTTTATGTTAAACCATTTGTAAATTTTGGTTATTTTTTTTTTTTTAATTTTCCATATCACTTTTTTAAAGCCCCCTCATTTTTAAATTTGGGCCATAAGCCTAAAAAACGTCTGACACTCCTGTTCTGTTTAGAGAACTTTTCGCAGTGTGCTCATTATCACACAAAAGGGTTACACTGAAAGGAACACCATTTAAAATAACCAGAATCCCCATCACAAGAGGGGATGTCAAGCTCCCCCCCCCATTCACAGTGAAAAAACCTCCTATAAAAGTTAGGGACCGAAACTGTCTTTAAAATCCTATGTACAGAAGCGCTGTAAAGTATCCTCTACTGCTTTAAAGCGTGCAAACAAAATGTCTTTCCCAAATCATATATAGATGGGCCCAATAGAGAAATCTAAATCGGAAAAAAAAACGACTGAGAGGGAAAAAAAGGAACAGGGGGGTTTTTTAATAAGAAAAAAAAAAAAAAAATTGGTAACAATTCCCTTTTAAATGAAGGGTAAAATCCCAAAATTTGCAGATGATAACGGGTCTAAGTTCAAACTTCTTAACCATGGTCTGTTGATTAAAATTTTAAAACTCACACCCAAAGGTCTCTAAGTATGAATCAAAAAAAAAACTTTAAACCATGTATTTTATGAAGGCAATATTTCAATGAAAAAGGGCCCTTGAAGAAACACCTCTGAGGTTGTTTTTGATGGTTTCCTTTTCCCATAGGTTAGATATCATCAACCCACCAAACAGGGGAAAAAAGAGTTGATGATGATTTTCTGGATACCAAACTGGCTTGTACTTGTCTCTTTTTTGGTTCCTTAAGCAAAATCATTAGTTATATTAGCAAGTGATATAATGATCACACCATTTTCTGAGACATATTTAAATCTTCTCTATCAAAGATGTCTATATGGTAGAGGTATTTAAGGCCTATCCTTAGCAATTAAAAAATTTTTTAAAAAAATTTTTTAAAAAAAAATTTTTTCTTTTTTTTAAATTTTTTTGGGGGGAAAAATTTTTTTAAAAATTTC
>JAODAL010027921.1:0-32500 GCA_025379985.1 Phyllomedusa bahiana | reverse complement strand
CCCCCTTTTGGGGGTTTTTCCCTTTTTCCCACCCTAAAAAAAATTTTTTTTTTTTTTTTTTTAAAAAAATTTTACCCCAAAAAAATTTTTTTTTTTTTTAAAAATGTTAAAATTTTTAAAAATTTTTTTTAAATTTTTTCTTTTTTTAAAAAATTTAAAAAATTTTTTAATTTAAAAAATTTTTTAAAGGGGTTTTTTCTTTTTTTTAAAAAAGGGGGGGGTTTTTTTGGGGGGGGGCCCCATTTTCCGGGGGAAAAAAGGGGTTTTTTGGTTTTTTTTTTTTAAAAAACCCCCTTTTTTTTTTTTTTGGGAAAGGGTTGGAAAAAAAATTTTTTTTCCCTTTTTTTTTTTTTAAAAAGAATTTTTTTTTTTTTAAAAAAATTTTTAAAAATTTTGGGGGGCCCGGGGGGCGAAAAAGGGGGGGAAAAAAAATTTTGGGGAAAAAAAAAATTTTTTTACTTTTTAAAGGGTCCCATTTTTAAATTTTTTTTTTCCCAAAAAAAAAAAAAAAAAAATTTTTAAAACAGAAAAAGGGTTAAAAAGGGGGGGGTTTTTTTTTCAAAAAGGGGTAAAAAAAAAAAAAAAAAAGGGGGGGAAAAAGGGGAAAAATTTTAAAAAAAAAATTTTAAAAAATTAAAAAAAATAAAAAAAAAAAAAAATTTTTTTAAAAAGGAAAATTTTTAAAAAAAATTTTTAAAAAAGGGGGGGGAAAAAAACCCCCGGGGGGGGGGTTTTTAAAAATTTGGGGGGGAAAAAAAAAAATTTAAACCCCTTTCCCCCCAAAGTTTTTTTTTTTTTTGGGGTTTTTTTAAAAAATTTTTAAAAATTTTCCCAATAATTTTCCCCCCAAACGGGGGGAAAAATTTTTGGAAAAAAGGGGGTTTTTCCCTTTTAAAAAAAAAATTTTTTAAATTTTTTTTTTTTCCCCTTTTTAAAAAATTTTTTTTTGGGGGCCCCCCCGGGGGGGGGCCCCCCCCTTTTTTTTTGGGGGGGGGAAAATTTTTTTTTTAAAAAAAGGGGTTTTTTTTTTTTTTTTTGGGGGGGTTTTTGGGGGGGAAAATTTAAAAGGGGTTGGGGGAATTTTTTTTTTTTTTTGGGGGGGGGGGGGGGTTTTTTTTTTTTGGGGAAAAATTTTTCAGGGGGCCCGGGGTTTAAAATTTTTTTCCCTTTTTTTAAAAGGGGGGTTTTTTGGGGGTTTTAAGGGGGGGGGGAATTTTTCAAAAAAAGGGGGGGTTTAAAACCCTTGCCCTTTTTTTTTGGGGGGTTTTTTGGGGTTTTTAAACGGGGGGAAAAATTTAAATTTGGGAAAAAATTAAAAAAATTTTTTTTTTTTTTGGGGGGGGTTTTTTTTGGGGGCCTTTTTGGGGGGGGCCCCGGTTTTTTTCCCCCGGGGAAAAAATTTGGGGGGAAAACCCTTTTTTTTTTAAAATTTTTTTTTTGGGGGGGTTTGGGGGTTTTTTAAAAATTTTAAAAAAAAAGGGGAAAAAAATTTTTAAAATTTTTTTTTGGGGGCCTTTTAAAAGGGGGGCCGGGGGTTTTGGGGAAAAGGGGGGGGTTTTTTTAACCCTTTTCCTTTTAAAATTTTTTTAAAAAATTTTTTTTTTTAAAAGGGGGGGGAATTTAACCCCCTTTTTTTTAAAAAAAGGGGGGGGTTTTTTTTTTTTTAAAATTTTGGCCAAAGGAATTTTTTTTGGGGGGGGGGGGGGGAAAAAAGGGTTTTTTTAAAAATTTGGGAAAAGGGGGTTTTTTTTTTTAAAAAACCCGGGGGGGGTTTTCATTTTGGGGTTTTAACCAAAGTTTTTTAAAAAAAAGGGGAAAAAAAAAAAATTTTTTTTTTAAAAAAGGGTTATTTTTTTTTTTTTTCCGGGGAAAAAAAAAAAAGGTTTTTTTTAAAAAAAAAAAAAAAATTTTTTAAAACCCCCCTTTTTCCCAAAAAAAATTTTTTGGAATTTAAAAATTTTCTTTTTTTTTAAAAATTTTTGGTTTTGGTTTTAAAACCTTTTAAAAAAACCTTTTTTTTTGGTTGTCCAAAAGGAACGGGGGGGGAAAATTTTTAAGGTTAAAATTCCTTGTTTTTTAAAAAAAAAAAGGGGAAAAATTTAAAAAAAAAAAAAATTTTTTTTTCCCCTTTTTTTTTTTTTTTTTTTAAAAAAAAATTTTTAAAAAAAAAAAATTTACAATTTTTTTTTCCCCTTTTTTTAAAAAAAATTTTTTTTTTTTTTTTTTTTTTCCCCTTTTAAATTTTTTCCCCTTTTTTTTTTCCTTTTTTTTTTGCTTTTTTTTGGGGTTTTTCCCCAAAAAAACCCCTTTTTTTCCTTTCCCCTTTTTTGGAAATTTTTTTTCCCCGGGGGGAAAAAAATTTTTTTTTTAAAAAAAAAAAGAAAATTTTTTTCCCCTTGGGCCAATAAAATTTTGCCCCGGGGGGGGGGCCCCTTTTTTTTTCCCCCCCCAAAAGGCCCCCCCCGGGGGCCCCCCCGGGGGGAAAACCCCCCCCCCGTTTTAAAAAACCCGGGGGGTTAAAAAAATTTTTTTAAAAAAAGGGTTTTAATTTAAATTTTAAAGGAAAATTTTAAAAAAAAAAAAAAAAACCCTTTTCCCCCAAAAAAAAAAAAAAACCCCCCCCCCCCCAAAAAAACCCCCAAAAAGGGGGGGTTTTTTTTGAAAATTTTTTTTTTTTTTCCCCGGTTTTTTTTCCCCCTTTTTTTGGGGGGAAAAAGGTTTTAAAAAAAAACCCCCCCCTTTTTTTTTTTTAAAATTTTTTGGAAAGGGTTTTTTTAAAAAAACCCCAAATTAATTAATTTTCCCATTTTTTTTTTTTTTAAAAAACCCCAAAATTTTTTTTTTTAAAAAAAAAAAAAAAAAAATTTTTTTTTTTAAAAAAAATTTTAAAAAGGAAAAAAGGGGGGTTTAATTTTTTTTTTTTTTAAAAAAAAATTTTCCAAAGGAAAAAAATTTTTTTTTTTTAAAAACCCCGGGGGGCTTTTTTTTTTTTTTTTTAAAAAGCCCAAAAAAATTTTTTAAAAAAAATTTTTTTTGGGGGGGGGGGCCCCCCCTTTTTTTAAATTTTTCTTTTTTTTTTTTTTGGGGTTTTGGGGTTTTTAAAAATTTTTTTTGGGAAAAAAATTTTTTAAAAAAAAAAAAAACCCCGGAAATTTGGAACTCCGCGCTGCTCAGCGCGTGCTTCCAAAACACACGGTGTATTGCGCCGCGTACCATACGCACCCCAATATGCCGTTTAAACATTGCCTTAGATGTAATTCAGGTAGGAACTGATTGTCATTAAACAGAACAGTGGGACTTGTATTTACACTATGTTCCAGGAAAAAAGGATAGAAATAAGTTCTCAGCAAAAAGAAAGACATCTATGTCATACTGGCTAAACCTAAAAAGGAAAAATAACCCACTTGTAGGTAGCTGGTTTTTTTTTTACGTCCTGTCAGCGTAGAGCAAAGTCCAGGTTGTCTAGTTTAGCCAACCAGTACCATGTGCTTAAGTGGAGGACAAGAACTCCCGAACGATTGTCTTCCTATGGAGGACTATATCTTTTATAGGAGATACTGGTTTGTCTGAGGCAGATTATGTCCTTCTAAAATAAGTCCAAATTGCTTACTTTTCACCCATGGCATACTTCTTTAAAATAAGCCTCCAAACCAATAATTCTTCAATATGAATATTTTGTAATGAAACAGATCTCCTGAAGATGCCCAATAACAAATGATGAGGTTTGATTTCATGGTTTCCATTTAGTGTTAGATATTTCTTCTACCTACCAGCAGTAGAAGACAGAGTTGATGATGATTTACTGGATACAACATCTGGACTTGTACTTGTCTCTTCAGTAGTACCTGTAAGTCAAAGTCATCAGGCTTATATTAATCAGTGATATAATGATGACACCATGATCTAGGTAGAGCAATGTATGGTTCTCTTTCATATTTCAATATTTTCTTTCACTGGCTTTTTTTATGGCAGATTGATGTGGTATTGATGGCTTATTCTAAGCAGTTATGTATGTGGACCTGGAAAACCTACTTTAATAAACAATACGGGTCGCAGAAGTTATGGGCTATGTGCTCAGTATAATAAAGCTATGTAGCTAGTAATAGTGGTTTGACTGCTTATATAGTGTGTTTGGAAGTTATGGTTGCCTACCAGATGTATCAGTTGTATATGATACAGACGGTGGTTCACTGGGAGGAGTATCTGCATCTGTTACATGATCCATTGTAGATTCTGTAAATGAAAATATAAATGTGGTAACAAAACATAAATGAGAAATATCCTTTTTTTTGTACTAAAACAATGATATATCTCTAATCATTCTTATCATAACAATTCAGTTTGTTCTTTACCTTCCCAGTTTCCAGATTTGCACATACAGTAGTAGCCAAACCACCATCTCCACCCAAAGAAAAAAAAATCATGCCCCTTGTTAATACAAGGCAAGGTATCTTTTTGGCTAGAAATATTCATTAGGTGTAACTCAGGGAGGTGCTGATTTTTATTAAATAGACCGGTGGAACTTGTTTTTACTCAATGTTTCAGAGGAAAAGTACGGAAAACGAAGTCATACTAATCAACCCTACCCCAAAAAGAGTTACCCATCTGCAGACAGCTGTTTTTTGTGTTTTCGAACCTTGTCTTCACAGAGCTGGATGGAGTTGTCTAAGGTAGCTGTTTAGCCAACCAGAATCATGCTTTTATACAGAGTGCAAGGTTTATAAAAGCAAAAACCCCCAAACAGCTGTCAATAAACTCTTTGCCAGTAGCAACATATTTTTTGAGGAGAGGTTGTTTCGTCAACTTTAACTTTGATTTCAACCTTTTAAAGGAAGGAAAAATATTATACTTCTTACCCATCACATATTGCTTTAAAATAAGCCTCCACACAACTCATCTCTTTAATATGAATCAAAGCCATGTAATAAACACAAACACTATTGTATTGAAAGCAGTTTTGTATGAAAAAGGGTCTCTCAAATTTGCCATATAACAGTCAGATATCTCATCTACCTACCAGCAGTGGAAAACATAGTCGATAATGCTTTACTGGATACAACATCTGGACTTGTCTCTTCTGTGGTGCCTGTAAGTCAAAGTCATCATGTTTATAATGATCAATGATATAATCATGACACCATGATCTGGGCAAACAGTGTATGGATCTCATTCATGTTTCAATCTTCTCTAACAAAGGCTGCTTTATGGTGGAGGCCTCTCATTAATGTGATGATCTGGTCAATCTGTTCCTAAACTTAACATTTTATAGATCTGCCAAATCGTTCTCCTCCAGAACGCAGGAAACATCACATACTCGGCAAACTATCATCTACATTCCAAGAAAAACTCAGCCATTGATATGGACATAACTAGCAGCTATGTGGCAAATAAAAGAAAGCTATGTAGTCGGTACTACTTGTTTAACTGGTTAGAATCATAGTTTTTCTGAAATGTTCAGTGACCTACCAGAATGTTATCAGTTTGTATATGATGATTAACCGGGATGGTCACTGGGAGATGTATCTGCATCTGTTACGAGATCCATTGTATGTTCTGTAAGTGAAAATATATCCAGGGTAACAAATAATAAAGAAGAAATAATATCTTCTCCTACAACAATATTATTTCCCTTACATATCTGATCTGAACAGTTCATCTTGTTCCTTATTCTCCAATTTTCTAGATCTGTAAAAGGTTTCTACTCCAGAATGAAGGAAACTATCAAATACTCATCAAATCACTGTCTACACCCAAAAAGAAAACTCAAACATTGATAGGAAGCTGTTTTGGTTTCTTTTCTATTTGTCAGTACAGAGCAGGGTACCGGTTGGCAAGTGAGATTCCTTGGGTGCAACTCAGGGAGGTACGGATTCTCATTAAACAGATTTGAAACAAACTTCAAGGAAAAGGTTTAGAAATTAGCTCTCAACCAAAAGGAAGTAATCAAAGTCATACTATCCAATGTAATAAAGAAAACGTCACCCAATTAAAGACAGCTGTATTGGGGAGGGGGTGATGTTTTCTCACCTAGTCAGCAAAGAGCAGGGTTTGGTTTGTCTAAGACATGTTTTTAGCCAACCAGTACCAAAAATTTAACGGGCAAGACCATAAAACAAACTTCTACCATAGGGAATATTTTTTTCCTAAGAGGCGTGGTCTTTAAGTTTTTAGGCAGATTTCACCTTTCTGAAAAACATCTAAATTGTTTTGTCTACCTAGTCAATTGCTTTAAAATAATTCTCCAATCATATTTTCAATATGAATCAGAACCAGCTTGAGCCATGTAATAGCCACTAACAGTATTATGTTGAAGACAGTTTTGCAATGAAAAGAGTCCCAAGTGCCCTAAAAGATAGCTGAGGTTTTTTTTATGGGGGTTTGTTTCCAATTTTTTTTCTGATATCTCATCTACCTACCGCAGGAGAAGACATGTTGGATGATTTATGGATACGCATTGGACTTGTACTTGTTCTTTGTGGGCTGAAGTCAAAGTCATCAGTTTTATATTAATCGGTGATATAATGATGACACCTTGATCTGGGTCAAGCAAAGTATGGATCTTTTTCATATTTCAATACTTTCTTTCAAAAGGCTTTTTTATGGTAGATTGAGGTGGTAATGATGGACTGTTCTAAGCAATTATTTATGTAGACCTGGAAAATCTCTTTTAATAAACAATATGGGTCATAGAAGTTATGGGCTATGTGCTAAGTAAAATAAAGCTATTTAGCTAGTATTAGTGGTTTGACTGCTTATATAGTGTGTTTGAAAGATACGGTTACCTACCAGATGTATCAGTTGTGTATGATGGAGACCATGGTTCACTGGGAGTAGTATCTGCATCTGTCACGAGATCCATTGTAGGTTCTATAAATGAAAATATAAATGTGGTAACAAAACATAAATGAGAAATATCTTTTTTTTTTTAATCTCCTTTTGGACTAAAGCAATGATATTTCTCTAATCATTCTTATCATAACAATTCAGTTTGTTCTTTATCTTCCCAATTTCTAGATTTGCAAATGTATTCTCCCAAAGGAAAGGAGCACATACAGTAGTAGCCAAACCACCATCTCCACCCACAGGAAAATTCATGCCCCTTGTTTATACAGGGAAGGGTATCTTTTTGGCTAGAAATATCCCTTAGGTGTAACTCAGGCAGGTACTGATTCTTATTAAACAGACCGTTGGAACTTGTTTTTATACTATGTGTCAGAGGAAAGGTATGGAGAGCTAAGTCATACTAATCAAACTCCCCCCAAAAAGTTACCCATCTTCAGACAGCTGTTTTTTGTTTTTTGAACCTTGCTGAACAGAGCAGGTTGGAGTTGTCTAAGGTAGGTGTTTAGCCAACTAGAATCATGCTTTTATCTAGAGGGCAAGGTTTATAAAACAGCTGTTTGGCTATGGCGACATACTTTTTGAGGAGAGGTTGTTTTGTCAACTTTGACTTTGATTTCAACCTTCTAAAAGGAGGACAAATCTTATACTTCTTACCCGTCAAATATTGTTTTAAAATAAGCCTCCATACCATTCATCTCTTTAATATGAATCATAGCCGTGTAATAAACACAAACAGAATTATATTGAAAACAGTTTTGTATGAAGAAGGGTCTCTCGAATATGCCCTATAACACTCAGATATCTCGTCTACCTGTCCCAGCGAAGATCATTTGTTGATGATGATATGTACTGGATACTACATTCTGGGTTTGTCTCTTCTGTGAGTAGCTGTAAGTTCAGAAAGTCATCAAGCTTATATTAATCAGTGATATAATGATGACACCATGATTTGGGACAAGCAATGTATGAATCTCTTTCATATTTCAGTCTTCTCTAACAAAGGCTGCCTTATGGTGGGACCTCTCATTAATGTGATACTGATGGTGTATTCAGTTTGTTCCAAAAATTTACATTTTATAGATCTGCCAAATCGTTCTCCTCTCAGCAAACAATCATCTACACTCCAAGGAAAACATTGATATGGAGATAACTTGCAGCTATGACCTTTGTGGCAAATAAAAGAAAGCTATGTACAGTATTTGGTATTGCTTGTTATTAACTGGTTAGAATCCTAGTTTTTCTGAAATCTTTGGTCACCTACCAGATGTATCAGTTGTATATGATGGATACAGAGGGTCACTTGGAGTAGTATCTGCATCCATTGTAGGTTCTGTAAGTGAAAATATATACCAGGTAACAAATAATAAAGAATACATTTTTATCTTTTCCTAAAACAATATTTCCCCTACGTATCTGAGCTGAACAGTTCAGCTTGTTCCTTGTTCTTCAATTTTTTTAGATCTGCAAAATCCTTCTACTCCAGAATGAAGGAAACTATCAAATACTCGTCAAATCACTGTCTACGCCCATAAGGAAAACTCAGCCATTGATAGGCAGCTGGTTTGGTTTCTTTTCCATTTGTCAGTACAGAACAGGGTACCGGTTGGCTAAAGAGATTCCTTGGATGCAACTCAGATCAATTAGATCTCAACCAAAAGGAAGTAATCAAAGTCATACTATCCAATCTAGTAAAGAAAACGTCACCCAATTAAAAAGACTGCTGTATTGGGAAGGAGATGGGGCGATGGTTTCTCACCTAGTCAGCAATGAGCAGGGTTTGGTTTGTCTGAGACATGTTTTTGGCCAACTAGTACCATATGTTTAACTGGGGGGCAAGAACCATATAATAGCTGTCTACCTATAGGGTAATAGTTCTTTCAGAAGAAGTGATTGTTTGTTAAGTTTGAGGAAGATTGATGGGCTCCATTTCCATATTTAGCATTAGATATCTAGTCTACCTACCAGCAGGAGAAGACATAGTTGATGATGATTTACTGGATACAACATCTGGGCTTGTCTCTTCTGTGGTACCTGTAAGTCATCATGTTTATATTAATCAGTAATATTAAGATGACACCATAATCTAGATACAACAACGTATGGTTCTCGTTCATATTTCAATCTTGTCTTATCATGATTATAATAAGTAATATAATGATGACACCATTACCTAGGTAGAGCAACTTATGGTTCTCATTTATATTTCAATCTTCCCTATAATAGGCATCTTTATGGTTAATGTGATATTCTAAGTAATTACATATGTTATCGTTTTAGATAGACAACACAGGTAATAGAAGTTATGTGCTATGTGCCAAGTGAAAGAAAGCTATTTAGTTGGTATGACTTGTTTGACTGGTTATTTACATAGTTTGTCTGAAATCTCTGGTTACCTACCAGATGTATCAGTTGTATATGATGGATATGGAGGGTCACTGGAAGTATTATCGGCATCTGTTACAAGATCCATTGTAGGTTCTATAAATGAAGATATATATGTGAGAAATGATATTTTCTAATCTTCCATTTTTGGACTTAAACAATAATATTTCCCTTTCATTTCTTTTCTGACCAGTTCATTTTGTTTCTTATCTTCCAATTTTATAAATCTGCAAATTTTGCTCTAGTCCCAAAGGGAGGAAACCATCAAATGCTCGGACACACCTCTGTCTATATCCAAAAGGAATCTCAGCCATTGACAAACATATGTTTTAGTCTTTTTGCCCCATGTCAGAAAAGGGCAGGGTACCAGTTGGCTAGAAAGATGTCTTAGATGTAACTCAAGAGGCTCCTCATTCTCATTAATTAAACCAGTGGGACTTGTGTTCCAGGGAAAAAGTATAGAAATGAGCTCTCAGCCAAAGGAAGAAAATTACGTCATATTATCACTATAATTATTTATCTTAGAATGCCATTAATTCCAGGCCAAGGGGTTCAGGTACATAATATTAGGACACGATATGTTATGAACAATCTACTCGAAACATTAAGTATTATACTCTGACTCCCGTTCACTTGAGCTGACTAAGGATGTGTGTTCTCACTACAAAGATTAGCTTTCAACTTGTAGGGAACCTAAATGAAGATTGTTTTCCAAATATGTATATGCTTTGATCATTTTTTTTTTGTTGTGGGGCTACAAATGTTTTATCACCTTCTGAGGGCTCTCAGGTTTCTCTAGTTACCGACCTGTTTGCATGTTCTCCTCTGCTGTTTGTCTTATCTGATCGCAGGAAGTGATGTCATCACACAGGTCAGAACTACTGCTTGTGTGTTATCTGATCTTCAGACAAAAGACACTAATTAATACTGTTTACGTTAGCTTTAAAGATTCTCTGGACCTAGTAGCAGGAGGCTGTTTATATAATTAGCAGAGGTCTGAATACATGGAGCTATAGCTAATTACAAGACAGATTAACCAGAGAAAGTGACAGGATGCATGAATGAAAGAATGCTGCTTTGCTCTATGAAAGTGTGAGGTGAGACAACCCCTTTAACAATATAGAAACTGCAGTGACCGCAATGTCTAAATGAATGAGAAACGGTGCTGTGCACCCTTTCTCCTTCTCGGTCGCTGCAATCTCTTTCGGCTCTAGATGTGTGAGGTGGCGATTGGGATTATACATGGCTGCATGGAAGCCTTGTGAAGGGTTCTATTGCGGCCATGTCTCCCGTTTTATCAACTCCTTTCTACAAAGGCAGAAGGTGATAAAACTGACAACTGTAAACACCCTTCTACATTGTTTCTACAATGCAGACGAGTGTAATGTAGCAGTCAAGTACCCCCAGGGGACTTTAAGGTAAAGTTAAAAAAAAAAAAATGTTTAAAAGTCTAAAAAAACACCAACAAAATATATTATTTATTTAACAAATAAATAAAATAATAAGTTACACATAACTGGTTTGACCCATCCATTAAAGTCTGATCTATTAAAATATAACATAATTTATCCCATGTACTAAACACGTAGAAAAAAAATCCAAACGCCAACATTGCATTTCACTTTCCCTAAAAGTTGTGCCTACTTGGTCCATGGGGGAGTACAAAAAAGTTTTTGGTGCAAAAAAATGGCGATTTTGCCCTTCTGAAAAAAAAGGCCCAAAATTGTATACTATTGCTTTAAAGTAACCCCCAATATTGAGCCGTGTAATAGACCCAAACACTATTGTATTGAAGGCAGTTTTCAATGAAAAGTGTCTCTTGAAGATGCCCTATAAGACACGCTGAGGGTATATTCGATAGGTTCCATTTCCATATTTAGTGTTAGATTTCGTTACCTCCAGCAGGAAATGACGGTTGATGATGATTTACTGGATGCAATATCTGGACTTGTACTTGTCTCTTCTGTGGTGCCTGTAGGTCAAAGGCATTATGCTTATATTAATCAGTGATGTAATGATGACAACATGATCTGGGTCATGCAATGTATGGATCTATTTAATATTTCAATCATCTCTATCAAAGGCTTCCTAATTGTAGAGGCTCCTCATTGATGTGATATTAATGGCCAATTATGTATGTAGTCCTGGAAAACCTCTTTAAATAGACAACACGGGTCATAAAAGTTATGGGCTGTGTGCCAAGTAAAAGAAAGCTATGTAGTTGTTATTACTTGTTTGACTGATTATTTGGTTACCTACCAGATGTATCGGTTGTATATGATGGATACGGAGGATCACTGGAAGTAGTATCTGCATCTGTTACTAGATCCATTGTAGGTTCTATAAATGAAGAGATATATATGGTAAAAAATCACAAATAAAAAATAAAATCTTCTCATCTTCTCCTTTCATAACAAAGCAATAATATTTCCATTACAAATTAGATCTCAACAGTTAATTTTTTTGGTTTTCTTCCCAATTTCTTGAAATGCAAATTTGTTCTCCAGAAAGAAGTAAATATATACTCGCCAAACCACTGTCTACACAAAAAGAAATATCACACATTGATAGACAGCTGTTTGAGGTTCTTACCCCTTGTCAGGATAGGGCAGGTTACAGGTTGGAGATGCCTTAGATTTAACACAGGAAGGTACTGATTCTCATTAAGCAGCTCAGTGGACTTGTTTTTACCGAGTGTTGTAGGAAAAAAGTTTATCTCTCATCCAAAAGAAAGAAACCTCAGTCATACTAGCCAAACTCCCCTTACTCCCAAGTAAAAAACAAAACAAAAAATGAGTCACCCAACTATTGCCAGTTGTTGGGGCTTTTGCACCTAGTTATCACAGAGCAGGGTCTGTTTTATCTAAGGCAAGTATTTAGCCAACCAGCATCATGCTCTGAAATGGAACCCCAAATCAGCTGTCTACCTACAAGAAGCTATTCATTTTGGACGAACAACTGGTTTGTCAAGTTTGAGGCAGATTTCGCCCTTTTGAAAGAAGACCAAATTGTATACTCATTACCCATGACATATAGCATTAATATAAGACTCCACACCAATGATCTCTTCAATATAAATCAGAACCAACTTAAGCCATGTAAAAGACAAAAAACAGTATTATATTTATAAAAAGAGTCTCTTGAAGTTGCTGAGGTTGCATTTAAAAGGTTTCATTTCCATATTTAATTATATATATCTACTCTACCTACATCTTTACTCCAGAAGGAAGAAAACTATCAAATACTCGCCAAAACACTGTCTACACCCAAAAGGAAACTCAGCCATTGATAGACAGCTGTTTTAGGCTTTTTGCCTCCCTTTCAGTACAGAGCAGGACACCAGTTTGCTAGAAAGATTCCTTAAATGATTATCAGTTGTCTACGTAAGGGTGACAATTGCTTCTGTCTGACATTTATTATCCTTACAGTTAAGTTTGTTATTTACCTTCCAAGTTTATGGATCTGCAAATTTGTACTCCAGAAGAAAGAAAACTAGCAAATACTCACCAAACCTCTGCCTACACCCAAAAGTCATTGATAGACAGCTGTTTTGGGGTTTTTGTCCCTTATCAGTACAAGGAAGGACACTGGTTGGCTAGACATATTCCTTAGATATAACTCAGGGAGGCACTGATTCTCATTTAACAGACCAAATGGAGTGTTTTCACCCAGTGTTCCAGGGAAGTATAGAACTAAGCCCTCAGCCAAAAGGGAGAAAACTAAGTCTTAATGGCCAAACCAAAAGGGAAAAACCACTCACCTAGAGGCAGCTGTTTTTTGGGGGTTTTGCACCTAATCAACGCAGAGCAGAGTCTGGATTTTATAACACATCTGCTTAGTCAATCAGTGCCATCCTCTAAACTGGAGGGCAAGAATCCTTAAACACTTGTCTACCTATTCTTTCTGAAGTGACACTGATCTCTCAAGTTTGAGGTAGAATTTACAATTCCAAAAAAAAGCCCTTTTGCTTACTTCTTACCCGTGGTGCTTTGCTTTAAAATAGATCTCCTAACCAATAATCTCTTCAATATGAATTAGAAACATATTAAGCCAAATAACATACCCAAACAGTATAATACTAAAGACAATTTGAGAATAGAAATGGCCTCGTGAAGATGCCCTATTAAATATGCTGAGGTTTTATTTGATGGGTCCCAGATCCACATTTACTAATAGATATCTAGTCTACCTACCAGCAGTAGAATACATAGTTGATGATGATTTACTGGAAACAACATCTGGACTTGTCTCTTCTGTGGTGCCTGTAAGTCAAAGTCATCAGGCTTATATTAATGAGTGCTATATTGATGACACCATGATCTATTTAGAACAATGCATGGTTCTTGTTCATTTTTCATTCTTTTCTATCAAAAAAGCTTCATTAATGTGATATTTATGGCTTATCCTAAGCAATTATTTATTCAGTCCTAAAAACCTATTTAGACGACATGATAATAGAAGCTATGTGCCAAGAAAAAGACTTATTTGACTGCTTATATACATAGCGTGTTTAGGATCTTTCATTACCTACCAGATGTATCAGTTGTATATGATGGATACGAAGGGTCACTGGCAGTAGTATCTGCTTCTGTTACGAGATCCATTGTAGGTTCTGTAAATGAAAATATATATAATCTCCCCCATTGATAGACAGGTGTTTTGGGGTTTTTGATCATTGTCAGTACAGAGCATGGTACCAGATGAATAGAGAGATACCTTAGATGTCACCAATTCCAGATATTACCTTTCTGAAAGAGTCAAATTGCTAACATTTTACTCATGGTGTATTGCTTTAAAATAGGCTTCATCACCAATAATCTCTTCAAGAGCAAGATCCAGGTTATCTAACACATCTGCTTAGCCAACCAGTAGCATGTTCTCAATTGGGGGGCAAGAGCCCAAAACAGTTGTCTATCTTTAGGCAACTATTTCTTTTGGAAGAGACGTTGACCTGTCAAAATTTAAGGCAGATTTTCCCCATGGCGTTCGACTTTAAAATCAGCTTCCACATGAATGATCTCTTCAATATGAGTTAGAACAATGATGAGCCATGTAATAGACACAAAGGGCGACATGTATGAACGAGGCTGCACCACAATTCTGGCCTCAAAAAGTTGTAGTAGACCAGTTGTATAGATGTAAACTTTTGCATGATAAGTGCCTCGGTATCGCGCCAAAGACACTTTTCAGCGCACCAAAGTTTTGGGGCATTCTGGGGGTGTCGCACCATATTAGTAGAAGTAGACACATTTATGATTCTTTGACGCCAAAACTTTGGCGCAGAACAGTTAGAACAGCTAGACAAAGTTAAAGGTGGTCTGCCTGAGCCAGAGTTGTTGTATTGACACTACACTGCCCTGTATGTATGACCTGCAGAAGAACAGGTTCATACATCCTGGCACAGTCTATACTACCTTAAAGCAATTTAGAACTGGCCTGTCAGTGCCAGAATTCATACATGTTGCCCAAACAAGCATTGAGGACAGTTTAACAATGAAAGAGACTCTTAAAGATGCCCTATAAGACATGCTGAGGTTATATTTGATAGGTTAAATTTCCTCATTTAGGGCCACAAGTACAAACCTTTTTAGGTCTAAAACTCAATTTTTTGCCCATAGGTTACTATGGACAAAAGAGTGAGTTTTAGACCTAAACAGTTTCATACATGTGGCCCTTAGTGTTAGATATCTAGTCTGCCTACCACAGTAGAAGACATAGTTGATGATGATTTACTGGATACAACATCTGGAGTTGTACTTGTCTCTTCTGTGATACCTGTAAGTCAAAGTCATCAGACTTAAATTTATAAGTGATATAATGGTGACACCAAGATCTGGGTCAAGCAATGTATGGATCTCTTTCATATTTCAAAATTCTCTGTCAAAGGCTTCTTTTTTGGTAGAAGACCCTTGTAATATTCATGGCCTAGCCTATGCAATTATGTATTTAGTTCTGGAAAACTTCTTTAAAAAGACAACATGGTTAAGAGAAGTTATGTGCTATGTGCCTAGTAAAAGAAAGCTATGTAGTTATTATTTTTGTTTGATTGGTTATATGTATAGTTGGTCTGAAATCTTTGGTTACCTACCAAATGTATCAGTTGTATATGATGGATACGGAAGTTCACTGGGAGTAGTATCTGCCTCTGTTATGAGATCTGTTGTAGGTTCTATAAATGAAGAGATACACATGGTAAGAAATTAAAATTGAGAATCATCTTTAATCTTCTTTATTTAGACTAAAACAATTATCTTTTCCATATATTTCTTTTTATATTAGTTTGTTTTCTTCTTTATCTTCCAAGTCTATGAATCTGCAAATTAGTTCTTATTCAGAAGGTTTGAAACTATCACATACTAACCAAACTGCTATCTAAAATCAGAAGAAAACTTCCCCATTGATAGACGGTTGCTTTAGGTGTCTTGCCCCATATCAGTAGAGAGCAGGATACGGGATGGTTAGAGAGTTCCCTTGTATATAACACAGAAAGTTTTTGATTCTAATTAAACAGGTTAGTGGGACTTATTTTCATACATTGTTCCAGCGAAAAAGTTTAGAAATTTTCTCTCGCCCAAAAGGAAGAAAATTAATTCATACTAGCCAAACTCCAAAATGCTGAGGTTGTATTTGCTAAGTTCCATTTTCATATTTAGTGTTAGATATTCACATATTTTTCCAGGGAAAAAGTTTTGAAATTAGCATATATAGTGTTAGATATCTCGTCTACGTACCAGCAGTAGAAGACATAGTTGATGATGATTTACTGGATACAACATCTGGACTTGTACTTGTCTCTTCTGTGGTGCCTGTAAGTCAAAGTCATCAGGCTTATATTAATAAGTGATATAATGATGACACCAAGATCTGGGTCAGCAGTGTTTGAATCAATTTTATTTTTAAATCTTCTCTATGAAAGTCTTAGTTTTGGTAGAGGCTCATCATTGATGTGATATTAATGGCCTATCCATAGCAATTACTTATAAAGTCCTGGAAAACCTCTTTGAATAGACAAAAGAATTTATAGAAGTTATGTGCCAAGTAAAAGACAGCTATGTAGTTGGTATGACTTGTTTGATTGTTTATAATCAGAGTTCTTCTGAAATCTCTGGCTACCTACCAGATGTATCAGTTGTGTATGATGGATATGGTTGTTCACTTGGAGTAGCATCTGCTTCTGTTACGAGATCCATTGTAGGTTCTATAAATTAAGAGATATACAAGGTAACAAATAATAAATGAGAAATGATATCCTCTCATCTTCTCCTTTTGGACTAAAACAATAATATAGCCCTTCCCTTACATTTTTAACCTGAAACATTCAGTTTGCTCCTAACGTTCTAGGTTTATAACGCTGCACAAGAATTCTATTCCAGAAGAAAGAAAACTATAACTAACTCGCCAAACTGCTGTCTACAGCAAGAAAGAAAGCTCAGCCATTGATAGACAGATGTTTTGGGGTTATTGCCCCATGTCTGTATTGGACTAGGGAACTGGTTGTCTAGAGAGATTGTTTGGATGTAATTTAGGGAGGTACTGATTCTCAATAAACAGACCAGTGGGACTTGTTTTCATGCACTGTACTAGGGAAAAATATGCACTTAGCTCTCAGCCAACAGAATGAAACTTAAAAGGGTTGTCTCACTACAAAGATTAGCTTTCAAAATGCAGGGAACACTAAATGAAGACATTTTCCAAATATATTGCTTTGTTCATCTTTTTTGTTAAGGAGCTACAAGTGATTTTATCACCTTCTGTGCTCTCTCTGGTTCCCCAAGTGACCAACCTGTGTATTTCTCCCCACCCTGCTATGTGTTCTATCTGATAGCAGGGAGTGATGTCATCACACAGGTCAGCCAGCAGTGAGAGCTTGTTTGTTTTCTGATCTTTCAGACAAAAGACTAATTACTCTACTGTTTACATTAGCTCAGAAGCTTCTCTGGACCTCAGAGAAGGTAATTTATTTAATCTAGGCTAATAAACAGAGAAGTCTGAATACACAGAGCTCATATGCTAATTACAGACAGCTTGACCAGGAAGTGACAGAGCAAAGCAGCATTATTTCATTTATGCATCCAATGAAACTTTGAGATGAGACAACCCCTTTAAGTCATACTAGTCAAACCCAAAAAGCAAAAGTCATCCACCTGTAGGCAATTGTTTTGTTTTTTTTTCACTTACTCAGCACAGAGCAGGGTCAGGGTTGTCTAACACATCTGCTTAGCCAAACAGTACCATGCTCTGAACTGGAAGTCAAGATCCCTAAAACAATTGTCTTCCTATCGGTGACAATTTTCTTAGGAAGAGACACTGGTCTGTTAAGTTTAAACTAAATTTTGTCCTTCTAAAAAAAAGGTCATATTGCCTACTTCTTACCCATGGTGTATTGTTTAAAATAAGCCTCTAAACCAAAGAACCCCTAATTACAAATCAGAACCAAAGCAAGCCATTTAATAGGTCCAAACAGTATTATATTGAAGGCAGTTTTACAATGAAAAGTTGTATTGGGCTCCATTTCCATGTTTAGTGTTTGATATCTAATCTACCTACCAGCAGTAGAAGACATAGTTGATGATGATTTACTGGATATAACATCTGGAGTTGTACTTGTCTCTTCTGTGGTAGCTGTAAGTCATAGTCATCGGGGCTTATATTTATCAGTGATGTAATGATGACACCATTACTATTTCAATATTCTCTATCGAAGACTTATTTATGGTAGAGGCCTCTCAATAATGTGATATTAGTGGCAAATACAAAGATTATCCTCAAAAACCTCTTTAGATAGACAAGACGGGTAATAGAAATTATCTGCTATGTGGCAAGTAAAAGAAAGCTATGTAGTTGGTATGACTTGTCTGACTGGTTATTCACATAGTTTATCTGAACTCTTTGGTCACCTACCATATGTATCAGTTGTATATGATGGATACGGAGGGTCACTGAGAGTAGTATCTGCATCTGTTACTAGATCCATTGTAGGTTCTGTAAATGAAGAGATAGGCAGGGTAAGAAATGATAATTTAGAAATGAAATATTTCATCTTTTCTTTTAGGCTAAAACAATCATATTTCCATTACATTTATTATCTGAATAGTTCAGTTTGTTTCTCGTCTTCCAAGGTTATTAATCTGCAAATTAGTTCTCCTTTAGAAGGTAGGAAACTATCACATATTAGCCAAACCACTATCTACACTCAAAATAAAAATTTCCAATTGATAGAAAGTTGCTTTGGGGGTCTTGTTCTTTGTCAGTAGAGAGCAGGGTACTTGTTGGTTAGAGAGTTGCTTTGTGTATATTGCAGGAAGTTACTGATTCTCATTAAACAGATCAGTGGGTCTTATTTTCACACATTGTTCCAGGGAAAAAGTTTTGAAACTAGCATATATAGTGTTAGATATCTCGTCTACCTACCAGCAGGAGAAGACATAGTTGATGATGATTTACTAGATACAACATCTGAACTTGTACTTGTCTCTTCTGTGGTGCCTGAAAGACAAAATTATCATATTTATATTAATCAGTGACATAATGATAACACCATGATCTGGGCAAACAATGTATGGATCGCTCATATTTCAGTCTTCTATATCAAAGGCTTCTTTATAGTAGAAGCTCCTCATTAATATCTTACTGATGACCTATCTTAAAAAAATTAAGTATATGGTCCTGGAAAAACTCTTTAAATAGACAACACGGGTAACAGAAGTTATGTGCTTTGTGCCAAGTAAAAGAAAGCTATGTAGTTGGTAAAACTGTCTAACCGCTTATATACATAGTTTGTCTGAAATCTTTGGTTCCCTACCAGATGTATCAGTTGTATATGATGGAGACGGTGGTTCACTGGTAGTAGTATCTTCATCTGTTACGAGACTGATTGTAGGTTCTGTAAATGAAGAGATATACAGGGTAGCAAAGAAATGAGAAATTATATCCTCTCATCTTCACCTTTATATCACAAGGCATTATGGGAAAGGAGCTGAGAAGCTCAAGCACCCTCTTTTGGATGTAACAAATCCTCAATTTGCTTTTGACCCACTGAGTCTTGAGAAAGCAAAAGGGATATTTAGCCAAGCCAGTATCTCTCATCTGCAGACAGCTGTTTCGGGATGTTTGTTCCTCATCAGTGCAGAGCAGAGCGATTCTGGCTGACTGTATGGGAGGCAATGAGTGGCTCAGAAAGGGGAACATCTCTCCTTGAGGCGAGGAGAGCACCAAATGGTGTGTAGAGGTTGAATTGCCTTTTTGCCCTCTACTAGGCATCTGCATATCACAAGGCATTATGAGAAAGGAGCTGAGAAGCTCAGCACCCTCTATTGGATGTAACAAAAAGGCAATTCAAATTATACACACCATTTGGTGCTCACATGTTCTCCTTCATATCTCCCTTACATTTATGAGTAGCCTTGGAAATAATGAAGTTAGTTACTGATTTCTATTAAACCGACCAGTGGGACTTGTATTCACACATTGTTCCAGGGAAAAAGTTTTGAAATTAGCATATATAGTGTTAGATATCTCGTCTACCTACCAGCAGGAGAAGACATAGTTGATGATGATTTACTGGATACAACATCTGGACTTGTACTTGTCTCTTCTGTGGTGCCTGTAAGTCAAAGTCATCAGGTTTATATTAATCAGTGACATAATGAGAACACCATGATCTGGGTCAAACAATGTATGGATCTCTCATATTTCAGTCTTCTTTATCAAAGGCTTCTTTATGGTAGAAGCATTTCGTTAATGTCCTACCTAAGAAATTAGGTAATATGGATGTTATGGCTAGGCTGTGCTCAGGCTGCAGGGATCAACAGGCTGCAGCAGCTGATGCACGATCCCACCTTGATCCCTTTTTATGTGAAACTCTGTGGTGACGGGGCCCACCACCCCCTGACAGGGGGCAATTTGCACCAGCCAAGGGGGAGGACCCCGACCCCCGCCCCAATCAGTGCGGGGGGCGGATCCGGAATCCCATTTAAACCCCCTGAAGGTGTGTGCTTGCGCCTGTATTTTCCCTGGCTCCCTTGTTATTTGTTTTTGTGTTTGTTTTACCCGTATACCTGACCTGGGCTTGTTCCCCGGGACCCCGGTTTGCCCCGATTTTTTTCTCGTCCCGTTGGGGTTTGACACGGTTTGTTTAGTTTATCCCTCGGGTTCTGATTTGTGGCTTTGGGGCGTTCCTATTTGATATTGACCGGACTGTTTGACTATTCATTTCACGTCCCCCACACTTTACCAGAGCAGGGACTGTCGCCCGGGGGTTCCCAAATCTGGCGGGCAGACGTCAAGTAGGCAGGGACAGGGGGCGGGTTCCATTGGCTCACGCACCCCTTGAGTGACATTGGTCTGGAAAAAACTCTTCAAATAGCACAGATAATAGAAGTTATGTACTGTGTGCCAAGTAAAAGAAAGCTATATCATTGGTATGACTTGTTTGACTGGTTATGTACATAGTTTGTCGGAAATCTTTGGTTACCTACCAGATGTATCGTTTTAAATTTTAGGTCGGGGGCATGGGGGTGTATCTGAAGTTACGAGATCCATTGTAGGTTCTGTAAATAAAGATATATACATATAATAAATTAAAACTGATTTCTTTAATCTTCTCTTTCTGGACGAAAAAATTCATATTTCCTTTACATTTATTATCATAATAGTTCAGTTTGTTCTTCTAAGTTTATGAATCTGCAAATTAGTTCTCCTTCAGAAGGTAGAAAACTATCACATACTAGCTAAACCGCTATCTACACTCAAAAGAAAACTTTCCCATTACTAGATGGTTACGCAGGAAGTTAATGGTTTTCATTTAACAGATCAGTGTGACTTGTTTTCACGCATTATTTCAAGGAACAAGTTAAGAAATGATCTCTCACCCAAAATAAAGAAAACTAAGTCAAGCTAACAAAACCCAAAAAGAAAAAGTCATCCACCTGTAGACAGCTTCTTATAGGGGTTTTGTATATAGTTAGCACAGAGCAGGACTATCTAAAGTATGTGTTTAGTCAACCAGTACTATGCACTCAAGCATAAGGCAAGAACCCCAAAACAGCTTTCAACCTATGGGTGACTTTCTTTTTTGGAAAAAGCACTGTTCTGTCAAAGAGTATTATATTGAAGGCAGTTGTCAATGAAAATGATCTTTTGAAGTCTCCCTATAAAACATGCCGAGGTCATATTTGATGGGCTCCATTTCCATGTTTAGCATTAGATATCTAATCGACCTACCAGCAGGAGAAGACATAGTTGATGATGATTTACTGGATGCAGCATCTGGACTTGTACTTGTCTCTTCTGTGGTAGCTGTAAGTCAAAGTCATCATGGTTATATTAATCAGTGATATACTGTGACACCTTGATCTGGGTCAATGAATGGATCTCTCATATTTCAATCTTCTCTATCAAAGGGTTTTTCATGGTAAAGGCCCCTCATTAATGTCATATTAATGGCCTATCCTAAGAAATTAGGTATGTAGTCCTCAAAAACCTCTTTAAATAGACAACACAGGTAACAGAAGTTATGTGCTTTGTGCCAAGTAAAAGAAAACTATGTATTTGGTAAAACTTGTCTAAGCGCTTATATACATAGCTTATGTGAAATCTTTGGTGACCTACCAGATGTATCAGTTGTATATGATGGATATGGAGGGTCACTGGGAGTAGTATCTACATCTGTTACAGGATCCAGTGTAGGTTCTGTAAATGAAGAGATATACATGGTAACAAAGAAATTATATCTTCTCATCTTCTCCTTTCATACAAAAACATTCATATCTCCCTTACATTTATGAGTAGCCTCTGATATAACGCAGTTAGTTACTGAATTCTATGAAACAGACCATTGGGACTTGTATTCACACATTGTTCCGGGAAAAAAGTTTTAAAATTAGCATATATAGTGTTAGATATCTAGTCTACCTACCAGCAGGAGAAGACATAGTTGATGATGATTTACTGGATACAACATCTGGACTTGTACTTGTCTCTTCTGTGGTAGCTGTAAGTCAAGTCATCATGCATATATTAATCAATGATATAATGATGACACCATGATTTGGGTCAATGTATGGATCTCGTTCATATTTCAATCTTCTCTATCAAAGGCTTCTTTATGGTAGAAACCCCTCATTAATGTCTTTCTGATGACCTATCTAAAGAAATTAGGTATATGGTCCTGGAAAAACTCTTTAAATAGACAACACAGATAATAGAAGTTATGTGCTATGTGTCAAGTAAAAGAAAGCTATGTAGTTGGTAAAACTTGTCTAACCGCTTATATACATAGTTTATCTGGAATCTTTGGTCACCTACCAGATGTATCAGTTGTATATGATGGATCTGGGTGCTTCACTGGGATTAGTATCTGCAACTGTTACAAGATCCATTGTAGGTTCTGTAAATGAAGATATATACAGGGTAACAAAGAAATGATATCTTCTCCTTTTATACTAACACATTCATATTTCCCTTACATTTATGAGTTGCCTTAAACATAATGCAGTTGGTTACTGATTTTTATTTAACAGATCAGTGGGACCTGTTTTCGCAAAATGTTTCAAACCCAAAAGAAAAAGTCAACCACCTGTAGATAACTTTTATTAGTTTCTTTGCACCTAGTCAGCAAAGAGCAGGGTTTGGGTTATCTAAAACACGTGTTTAGGCAACCAGTACCATGTGCTGAAGTGCAAGAGATGAACCCCGAAACAGCTGTCTACCTTTTTCGGAGGAGGCACTGGTCTGTAAAGTTTGAGGCACATTTTTCCCTTCTAAAAGAAGATCAAACTTTTATCTTACCCATAAGCCTCCACACCAATCATCTTTTCAATATAAATCAGAACCAGCTTAGGCCATATAATAGACCTAAACAGTATAATATTGATGGCAGTTTTTCAATGAAAATTACCTATTGAAACTGCCCTATAAGACTTATTTAGTTTGTGTTTGATAGGTTCCATTGTTTAATGTTCTATATATTCTACCTACCAGCATCAGAAGACATAGTTGATGATGATTTACTGGATAAACATCTGGACTTGTACTTGTCTCTTCTGTGGTGCCTGTAAGTCAGAGTCATCAGGCTTATATTAACCAGTGATATAATGATGACGCCATGACCTCAGTCTAGCAATGTATGGATTTATTTAATATTTTAAAATCTTCTGTATTAAAGGTTTTGTATTGTAGAAGCCCCTCATTGATATGATGTTGTGGGCTTTATATAAGAAATTGTACGTGTTGTCCTGAAAAAAAATCCTGTAGCTAGATAACATGGGTAACAGAAGTAATGTGCTAGGTTCCAAATAGATAAAAAGGTATGTAATTGGTATTACTTGTTCAACTGCTTATATACATAGTTTGTCTGAAATCTTGGTCACCTACCAGTTGTATCAGTTGTATATGATGGATACGGAGGGTCACTGGGAGTAGTATCTGCATCTGTTGCGGCATCTACTGTAGGTTCTATAAATCAGGAGATATACATGGTGACAAATAATGAAGAGCAATAATGTATTTCCATCTTCTTTTTTGTGGACTAAAGCAATGTTCCCCCCTAGAGTTCCGATGTGTAGATTCCCCCTTCTACAGAAGGCAGAATAGGAATCATATACTGTCCAAACTAAAGTCTTTACCCAAAGGAAGATTTACCCATCAGTAGAGAGCTGTTTTGGGGTTTTTCTCCTGATCAGTACAGAACATAGGTGCTAGGGTATCGGTTGGCAATGGAGATGCCTTAGATGTAACTCAAGGAGGTACTAATTCTCATCAAGCAGACTATTCGTAGAACCCCCCTATTTTCCCCTCCCCCCAAAAAAAAAATTCTCCCACCTGTAGGCAGCAGTTTTTTTTTTTTTTTTTTTGCAAATATTCAGCACAGACCAGGGTCCGGGTTCCGAGTTGTATAACACAACTGCTTAGCTAACCAATACCATGCTCTCAACATTAGGACAAGGGCCCTAAACAGTAATCTATCTGTCTATCAATGGGCAACATTTTTTTTCAGAATTGTTGCTGATCTCCCAAGTTTGAGGGAGATTTTGACCTTCTGGAAAAAGACCAAATTGCTTACTTCTTACCAATAGCGCACTGCTTAAAATAAGCCTCCGCACCAATGAGCTCTTCAATATAAATCAGAAACAACATTTAGACCCAAACAGCATTATATTGAAGGCAGTTTTGCAATAAAACGGGTCTCCTGAAGTTGCCCTTTACCACACGGTAAGTTAGTGTTTAATAGGTTTTATGTTTAGTGTTAGATATCTAGTCTACCTACCAGCAGGAGAAGACATAGTTGATGATGATTTACTGGATATAACATCTGGACTTGTACTTGTCTCTTCTGTGGTAGCTGTAAATCAAAGTCATAAGGCTTATATTGACTAATCTGTTATATAATGATGACACTATTACCTGGGTCAAGCAATGTATTGATCTCTTTCATATTTTTATATATTTTGTATCAAAGGCTTCTCCATTGTAGAACCCTCTTGTTGATGTGTTGTTGAGTGCCTTATTTAAGATATTACATATGTTGCCCCGAAAACCTCTTTAAATTGACAACACAGGCCATAGAATTAATGTGCTATGTGCCAAGTTAAAGAAAACTATGTAGTTGGTAATACTTGTTTGACTGCTTATTTACATAAGTTGCCTGTAATATTTGGTTACCTACCAGATGTATCAGTTGTATATGATGGTTCACTGAGAGTAGTATCTGGATCTGTTGTGGATTCTGCTGTAGGTTCTATAAATGAGGATATATACATAGATACAAATAATGGATGAACAATGATATCTTTCCATCTTCTCTTTGAGGACTAAAATAATGTTATTTCCCTTAAAGGGAATGTGTCATCAAAAAATGAGTCATTGTTTAAGTCCCGTTTTTTTGTCAAACACATTTTTTAGGAATTTTTAGGTTTTTTTTAATTTTTCATATCACTTTCAATTTTTTTAAATAATTCTTAAGTCTTGCAGTTCTCACTTTGGCCACTAGGCCTTGTTTGCACTACTTTAACAGCAGTCAGAGAGATGCTTTACAGTAGCTTCATGCACATAGGAAACTTAAGACTGACTCAGTCCCGTTGACTTCTATAGGAGCGTTTTCTAGTCATGCTCTGTGACCTGGGAAGAAGTCACTGCACAGGGAGGTGAAAGGGTGAACTGTGACTATCTCCTCTTGTGACTGGTGGAGCCTGTGTTATCTATTCACACTGGTGTCTCCTTTCACTTTGACCCTCTTTGTGCTGATAATGAGCAGACTGAGAATCTTTCTGTACAGAACAGGAAATGTCAGACAATTATTAGGCTTAGTGGCCAAAGTGAAAACTGCAGGACCTAAAAATTATTAAAAAATATTGAAAGTGATATGGAAAATTTAAAAAAAATATATAACCAAAAATTCTTAAAAAATATGTTTAACATAAAAATGTGAGTTAAACAATAAGTCATTTTTTATAACATATACCCTTTAAATTTCTTATCTTAAAAATTCAGTTTTCCTTCTTTTCTTCCCATTTGATAGATATGTAGATAGGAATGGCCAAACCAAAGTGTACACCCAAAGTACAATTCACCTGTCAGTAGACAGCTGTTCTGACTTCTTTTGTCCTTTAACGGTACAGAACAGGGCACTGGGTGGCTAGAAATGCTTCGGATGAAGTTCAGGCAGATACTAATTCGCATTACAGCAGAAGTAGGAATTCATGTTTTCACACGATATTCCAGGGAAAAGGTAAAGAAACGACGTCATACTAGCCAAGCCAGAGTCTCCATCATAAAGAAATCCTAACCCTCCTGTAGACAGCTGTTTTGGGGTTTTCGGCACCGAGCATTTCTTTAGCTGACCCAAATCTTGATCTCAACTAGTCAGGCACAAAATACAAAATGGCTGCTTATTTGTGAGTACCTTTATCTCTCGAAGGAGACCAAATTGCTTATGTCTTATCTATAACATATTGCTGTAAAATAAACCTCCATGACAATGATCTCTTTAGTATGAAACAGAACCATTTTTGAGCCATATACCAGATAAATCAGTATTATATTGAAGGCCGTTTTTCAATTAGAAGGGGGTTCGGAATGTGCCCTATCACATATGCTGAGGTTATATTTAACGGACTCCATTTCCATATTTAGGGCGACATGTATGATTGGGCTTTACGCCTGTTTTCAGGCGTATTCTGCGCCTCACCGGCCCAAATCCGCTGTCGGACGCAGGGATGCGATGTTAGGCGCAGCGTTCATCCCTTTCGGCTGCGCCTCACATGAAGGGGCGTGCAATGGGCGCAGTGCGGGCGCACTGTAGGCGTTCCGGGGCGGGACGCGGCGCGCTTGAAAACTCCGAGGCATGTATGCAGGGATGCGATGTTAGGGATTCTCCTATTCTGATTGGTTGGTTTATGCCGACCAATCAGAAGACCTTAAACAATTTGAATTACTGTATTTCCCGGCAATTCTCTATATTGCAATTCCTTATGTAGCGCCGGTCTCGGCGACAAACCCGTTGTTAGGGATTTAACTGTTTTATTTTTATAGAAGGTCTCAGCGCTTTATCTGATAATGTTTTACACTTAATAAAAATGAGTTTATTATTAATACTCCATGCCGCACGGCGCTGAGAGCGGAGATTTCATTGCGCAGATCTATACATAGACTACAATGGGAGAAGTAGCTCGCGCTCTGATTGGCTGGGATAGCCAAGCCCCCGCTAGTTCAACCAATCAGCTCTTTTCTGTATTTTTACTGTATTTTGAACTGTCCCGCCTTTGATTTTGATTGGTCAAAACTTCTCCATAGGATATAATGGGTCTTTGTCGTTCCTATTCTGATTGGCTGGTGTATGCTGACCAATGAGAAGCGCTTACAGAATTGGAATTACTGTATTTCCCGGCAATTCTCTCTATTGCAATTCCTTATGTTGCGCCTGTCTCGGAGACAATTGCGTTGTTCGGGTTTTATTTGATTTATGTTTATAGAAGGTTTCAGCTCTTTTTCAGAGAATATTTTACAACTAATAAAAATGATTTTTTTATTAATACTCCATGCCGCACGGCGCTGAGAGCTGAGATTTCATTGCGCCGATCTCTCCATAGACTACAATGGGAAAAGTAGCTCGCGCTCTGATTGGCTGAGCTAGCCAAGCCCCCGCTAGCTCAACTAATCAGCTCTTTTCTGCATTTTTAACTGTATTTTAAACTGTCCCCCTTTTGGGAATTTGATTGTCAAAGTTCTCCATGGGTTTTTAAAATGGTTCACTGTCCGGCTCCTATTCTGAGGGCCGGTTTCTGCCGACCAATGAGAATAGCTTTCAGAATTTGAATTACTGTATTTCCCGGCAATTTCCAATATCCTAATTCTTGATATTGCGCCTTTCTAGATTTTTGGAAAGTGATTTTTTTTTTAATGTATTTTTTTTTTTTTGAGGTTTGAGCTCTGTTTCTGAGAATGTTTTCCCGCCTTTTATATGGGCGATTTTTGATTCATACTCCGCACGGACACCCTTTAAAAGATTTCCTCGCTGTTTTCCAGCCTGTCTCGAATCGGAAACACATCTTCGGCGCAGCCCCCGCACTGCGCCTAAGTCCCGCACGCACCCCACACACGGGCGAGGCGCAGCGAATTTTTCCCCTGCATGTATGAGCGCCCCTCCTGGGAGGCGATATCTTAGGCACCCCGCACTGCGCCTCAGTCCCCGCACTGCACCCCACACACTGACGAGGTGCGGCGGACTTTACACCGCATGTATGAGTGCACTACCTCCGGCAGCGAATATTAGGCGCAGTCCCGCACTGCGCCTCACACACTGGCGAGGCGCGGCGGACTTTACATGCTATGTATGAGCGCGCCCCGGTGCCGACATAAATCAGGCGCAGCTTTCACTCGAAATCGGCCGAAACGGCGTGCTCCGACCTGTCGAGCTTCATACATGTCGTCCTTAGTGTTAGATATCTAGACTACCTACCAGCAGTAGAAGACATAGTCGATGATGATTTACTGGAAGCAACATCTGGACTTGAACTTGTCTCTTCCGTGGTAGCTGTAAGTTAATGTAATCATGTTTATATTCGTTAGTGATATAATAATGACGCCATCATCTAGGTCAAGCAATGTATGGTTCTCTTTCATATTTCTATTTTCTCTATTAAAGGCTTCTTTGGGGTTGAGGGCCCTCATTAATGGGATATTGATGGCAAATCCTAAAAAATGACATATGTAGTCCTGGAGAATGTATTTAAATAAGAACATGGGTAATAGAAGTTATGTGCTTTTGGCCAAGTAAAAGAAAGGGGTTTTATGTTTTGTATAGGTTTAATTTTTTTATAAGTAAAAAACTATAGTAGTAGTATCATTGTCTCTCATTGTTGCTCTTATTCATTCTCGTCTTGACTACTGTAACTCCTTGCTTATTGGTCCCCTCTCTGTAAAACTCTCCCCTCCCCCAATCTATCCTGAATGCAGCAGCCAGGCTTTCTTTCTCTCCAGCCGCTATACTTTATGCCTCTACCCTGTGTCAGTCCCTGCACTGTTGCCCATCCAGTAACAGAATACAGCATAAACAATCACTCTCACTCATAAAAACTTCCCAAAAGTGCTGCCCCCCATACATCTCCTCCCTCATCTCTTCTACCCCCCCTGCCCGCTCTCTCTCCCCTCAGCTACGGACATCAAACTACAGGGCTACAATCAAAACCGAACCTCCCATGCCCGTCTTCAAGATTTTGGGACGTGCTGCACCCATTCTCTGGAACATCCTACCAGTACCATCAGGCACAATCCCAGCCTTCGCAGTTTTAAAAAGTGTCCTGAAAAACAATCTTCTCAGGCAGGCCTACAAAACCACTAATTGTTAACCCCCACCCTTTTATCACACACATTTTTTCACTCCCTACACTAAGGGGAACCCCAGGCACTTATCTGTAAATAGATGTAAAAGTCATGGTGGCAGGTTCACCAAATTTTTATGTAAAACCTCCCATATTTATAAAGCATGGCTGGGCCCCTTGTAAATTTTGCACTTCTCCCCCTTTGTTTCCCCCAGGCACCCTCTTAGATTGTAAGCTCTTGCGAGCAGGGCCCTCAACACCTTTGTCTCACCTGTAAAATAGCTTTCACTGTGTAATGTCTGTCTTTTGTTTTGTAATAAAACCCCTTTAAATTTTAAAGTGCTGCGAAATATGTTGGCGCTATATAAATAAAGATTATTATTATTATTATGTAGTAGTAGTTATGATTATAATCATAGTTTTGCTGAAATCTTTTGTTACCTACCAGATGTATCAGTTGTATATGATAGATACGGTGGTTCACTGGGAGTAGTATCTGCATCTGTTACGAGATCCATTGTAGGTTCTATAGATGAAGAGATATACATGGTAACAAGTTATAAATGAGAAATGAAATCTTCAAATTTTTTACTTATCATCCAACTTTATAGATCTTCAATGTCATTGACTCCGAAAGGAAGAAAATTGTGAAATATTCACCAAATCACTGTCTACACCCAAAGAAAAACTTTGCCGTTGATAGACAACTGTTTGGGGGGTTTTGCCAATTATTAGTACAGAGCAGTGAATCGGTTGGCTTGAGAGATTCCTTAGATGTAACTTAGGGAGGTACTGATTCTCATCAAACAGATCAGTGGGACTTGTCTTTATGTAATGTTCAAGGGAAAAAGTATAAAAATTAAGGGCCATATGTATGAACCTGTTTAGGTCTAAAACTCACTCTTTTGCCTATAGTAACTTATGGGCAAAAAATTGAGTTTTAGACTAAACAGGTTCATACATGTGGCCCTAAATCTCACCCAAAATTTAAGAAAAAATTCATACTAGCCAAATTCAAAAAGCAAAACTCACCCATCTCTAGACAGCGTTTTTTGGGAGGAATTTTTACAGTTAGTTAATACAGAGTAGAGTTCGGTTTGTCTAAGGCATGTGTTTATGCATCTAATATCATATGCCTAGGTGGAGGGCAAGAACCCCAAAAGAGCTGTCTACCTATGAACAACTATTTCTTGTAAAGGAGGAGGTATTGGTTTGTTAAGTCTGAGGCAGATTACGCCCCTATGAAAGAAGGCCAAGTTGCTTATGTCTTGCCCCTGGTGTATTGCTTTTTTAAAAAAATCCTAAACACCAATGATCTCTTCAATATGAATCAGAACCACATTAAGCCATGTAATAGACCCAACAAGTATTACACTGAAGACAGTTTTGAAATTAAAAGGTGTCTTCAAGATGCCCTATAAGATATAGTACAATTGTATTTTATGGGCTCCATTGCCATATTTAGTGTTAGTTATCTAGTCTACCTACCAGCAGGAGAAGACATAGTTGATGATGAGTTACTGGATACAACATCTGGACTTGTACTTGTCTCTTCTGTGGTAGCTGTAAATCAAAGTCATCAGGCTTATATTAATCAGTGATATAATGATGACATCACTATCTAGGTGGAGAAATAAATAAATCTCTTATATAATTCACTCTTTACTACCAAAGGCTTTTATATGGTAGAGGCCCCTCATCGATGTGATATTAATGGCCTATTCTAAGCAATTTCTTATGTATTTCTGGAAAACCCCTTTTAATAGACATCATGTAAGTAACAGGAGTTATGTGCTATATGCCAAATAAAAAGAAAGCTATGTAGTTGGTATGACTTGTTTGACTGGTTATATACAAATTTTGTCTGAAATCTTTGGTGACCTACCAGATGTATCAGTTGTATATGATGGATACGGAGGGTCACTGGGAGTAGTATCTGCATCATGTAGGTTCTATAAAGGAAAAATATTTGGAAAGTGTGCGGTTACAGTGAAAAACCGAATGGTGCCATTATGGTTTATCTTGATAGTAATTCTCCATGAATGATTTTAACATTAGAGAAAATAAAAATTGGAAGTTTTACCGCCATAAGTCTAGGCGTTTGGATGAGCTGGCTATCTTTGTTTTTTTTGCTGTCTAGTTTGCATCTGTTACGAACCCATTGTAGGTTCAAAAAATGAAAATATATGTATGGTAAAGTGTTGAGATTACGTTGGCATCGACATGGGGCGTAGTCATGCATCCACCATCGTAAGGTTTTTGATAGTGGCATATTATGAGCGATGACCTTAAAGCTAGGGAGAGCAACAAAAACCTTCACTCTTACACCAAAAAGGGTAGAGAAGTGGAATTTAAAATCCACAACAGCAAATGGATACGTGACATCTTTGGGAAACCACTTGGTTATAAAAGCCACAGAAAAAAAAAAAAACACCCATTTTTCTATCCCCGTCTTTACCCCAGCAGGACCCTTAAACTGCATCACCACAAATTAAAAAGTGCCAGAAGGGGGTATGATTTGAAAAATTCTTTCTTGAACTGGACATTTTAATATCCCTGTCCCGGAACGCAGCTGGCCCCAAACCTGCATACCCCCCCCTTTAAAAATGCCGGAAAAGGAGTCTTTCAACCCTTTTGTTTCATGGGCATTGCTAACCTTCCCGGGGCCCCCATGACCCCCAAACCGATGACCCCACATTTAAAAGTGCCCGAAAAAAAGGGGTCTTTCAACCACCATTTTAGTTTCCTGGACATTGACTTTCCGTCCTGGGCCCCCAGCATGGCCCCCAAACCCGCATGACCCCCTTTGTGCCAAAAAAGGGGCTTTCCCAATTTTGTTTATGGTTTAAAAAAGTCTGGGCCAAGCAAAGAGCCCCAAAACCTGATGACCCCCCCTTTTTAAAAAATGCCCGGGAAAAAAAACTTTAACCACCATTTTGTTTCAGGACCTTGATATACCTTCCCGGGCCCCAGCATGCAGGGCCGGGTTTTTGTGGGTCGGTGAGAGCCCCCGGCTGGCGTCCGCATCATTAACAGCAGGTTAAAATGCCCTGAGACGCAGCAACGAAAACTGTCGTGTGAAAAAGGGCGAAGCGGAAGTGGAGAACTCCAGCCTTCCCTTTCACAGTCAATCCTGGGTAGCGCTTGCCCCCCCCCCTATGAGGTGGACCAATTTAGTTCACTTTGGGAAATACTGGTGGTTTTTAAGTCCGTTCACCAGGTGCCCCTTTTTCTTGGATTCTTTTTTCTTTTACTTAAGTGTGAGGAAATGGTTTGTACTTTGTTCTCTGTCCCTGCTCCTATCCATGTCCTTGAGTAACTACATCTGGTAAGTTTTTCTGTCCCCCTTTTACAATTCAGAGGAATTTTTTTAAAGCTATTTTGTAATGCAAATTTTTTTTTGTACTTTTAATTTTAGAAAACACATTTTTAAAATCGGATGGGAAACCACATGTCTT
>JAODAL010027920.1:0-54166 GCA_025379985.1 Phyllomedusa bahiana | reverse complement strand
TGGTTTTAACATTTTTTCTCCTTTTATTTACTTATAAATCTAACAATTTACTAATTTATTTGTGTATAACTATTACTATTGTTTATTTTTATGAGGCGATAAACAAATAAAGGCTTTGCAGGGTAAGTAACGGGCAGATTAAGTATTCCAAATGCACCAGATTCTGGATCTATTCGCACCAAAATAAATATGTCTTGCATCACAATTATTTATTTGTGTTAAGGTACTTTTCACCTCGCTCAATAAGTATGTGTGGGAATCGCTTGAAATGCAGCACTGTGCCGAAATTGTGCAACAAAATATTGTTGTTTAGTATGCCATATAGTAGGTGGTGTAATGCTTGACAGCAGTGTCTAGAGATGCGCCAAACTTTAAAGTTGGAGCATTCTTAGATTGTTTAGTGTAGGCTTACATTAGGATTAGATTACTTGCAGAGTTTGCTGCGAACTTTCAATGGATTTTACCACGTTATAGATTTTAAAGTCTTCTCTTAAAGGGGTTGTCTCACTACAAGGATTGCTTTTTATGTTAAAGATCTTGCAAAAACAAGTCACTTTGGAATAGATTTATTTATGCCCAGAACTGTATCTAGAACAAGGGGGCATCCTCTACGTCTTGAGGAAAGAAAGTTTCTACATAAAGATAGAAAGGGATTCTTTACTGTTAGAGCAGTGAGACTGTGGAACTCTCTGCCAGGGGAAATTGTCATGGTGAATTCACTAACCGAGTTCAAGACGGGCTTGGATGCATTTCTGGAGCATGATACTATAACAAGTTATAGTGACTAGGATTATGAAGAAGGGTCTGGATACATTTCTAGATGTAATATAACAAGTTATAGTGACTAGGATTCTGGAGAAGGGTCTGGATACATATCTAGATGTAATAATATAACAGTTCTAGTGACCAGGATTCTGGAGAAGGGTCTGGATACATTTCTAGATGTAATAATATAACAGTTCTAGTGACCAGGATTCTGGAGAAGGGTCTGGATACATTTCTAGATGTAATAATATAATAGGTTATAATGATCGGGATTCTGGAGAAAGGTCTGGATACATTTCTAGATGTCATATAACAAGTTATAGTGACCAGGATTCTGGAGAAGGGTCCAGGGATTTATTCCGATTGCCAGATTGGAGTCAGGAAGGAATTTTTTCCCTAACATGAGGACAATTGGCTTCTACCTCATGGGGTTTTTTGCCTTCCTCTGGATCAACACTTTAGCACAACAGTCTGAACTGAATGGACATATGTCTTTTTTCGGCCTGACAAACTATGTAACTATGTAATATGTGTTCATTAACCGTGTCCTACCTATTCCTAGATATTCCCTTATGTATAGGCTGCATCAGCTCCTTAGATCACTATACATACAGACCTTTGGATCTCTCCTGATAGACTGCCAACGCTGGTCACTGTAGCTAGAGACCTGGGACCACATGTATGAAAACTGTCTAGGTCTAAAACTCAATTTGCTACTCATAACAGCGAATCAGAGCACCCCTTTCATTTCATACAGTACTCTGGAAAAAATTAGAGAGGTGCTCTGATTGGTTGCTACGGGCAATAAAGTGAATTTTGGACCTAGACATTTTTCAGACATGTGGCCCCTGGTGTCCACAGCAGCTTGTCACTGCAGGCCAGTAGTAGCCAGTAAACATGCCGCTGAATTCAAAAATGAAACTGTGAAAACAGAACTGAGGTAAGATGAATCAATGTGGTGAGACAACCGCTTTAAGTCTGTAATCAAAATTCTTGTTCACTATTATTATAAATAATCTGTTACAGATTTTCCATGCAGAATCCTCATAATAAGACCAAAATAAATTTTATATTTCTCAACTACATGCACAGCATTCCGCAGCACAATTATATTAGGAGTTTCACTATTTTTGTGATCTGGAGTGATTCAATAATATAGCATGAAAGTTCCTATGAAATCAAATTCTCTACAGTGGTCACTTTATTGGGATAACATTGGTCTTAGTATAATGGTTAATATTCAGTAACACTAGGATGGAATCATTCAGTCACTTTATGATAGTATTATGTGGTCATGGTGTGGCAGTATTATTTGGTCTTTGTTACTGTTATTAGTCTTGGCATTTTGATTTGGTATTAGTCACTATTTTGTATGGTGGTATTAGTCATTATATTGTATTGGTGGTATTAGTCACTATATTGTATTGTATTGATATGTTATTTTTAAATTTTCCCCTTTTGTATATTGTGTTTTTTTGGTAAAAAATTTTAATGGTGGCTTTATAGCTTTTAAAATGAAAATTTTAAAAATTACAAAATTCAACTGATCGTCCAAGTATAACTTGTAATGATGAAGAAAGCGATAAAAAATTTATTTTTTGAAAAAAGTTTTTAAAATTAAAATTTTAAAAAATTATTTTTCACATTTAAAAAGGAAATTTGAAAAGACTAAAATTTGGTGCACAATTTTCCCTGACAGGAAACCCCAAAAATTTGTTAAACCTAAGGGTTAATGACTGTGCCTTTTTTCAAGCCAAAAGCACAGTCCCTTCCCAAACAAAAACCAGAAAGAAAAAGCGCTTTTTTTGGCCTAATTTACAAGCCTGAAATATAAAATTTGCTTAGTGTAAAGTCTGAACTTTTTGCCTGACCCCTAGCATTTTTGCGTGTGGGTAAATTGATAGGCTTCCCCCCACACCCGTCGGGGTTATCTCTGCAAAGCGCTAGTGCGGGGCTGCAGAAATTTTAGACTGAGGGGTAAATTGACATTTCCTTCACCACCATCTTTCCCCCCCTTTTAAATTTTTTGGATTGGTGTCAGGGGGCCATTTCCCAACACACCATGGTTTGGGACCTGACATCCCTTAAAAAACCCACTTTGTTTCTGGTACAAAGGGCTTTTTATATTTCTTTTGTGGATTTAGCTGTTTTTTTCTTATTTGGAAATTTTTTTTGTTTGGGATTACTGACTTTTTTTCACCTTCTTAAATGCCGTTTTTTTGCCTACGGGCCGGGTGTTTTGTGTGAGGTTTTTAATCGACAAAGTTTAAACCCAAAAAGGGTTTTTAAAAGGTTTATCAAAATTTTTCCAGATAAAGCATAATTAAGGTTAAAACGGGTGCATCATTTTAAAAAATATCGCGCCTTTTTCGGCGCTTCCAGTTTTTTTGGCGGCCCCCACCCAAACCCAGAAAACAGAAAAGAGAAAGGGGTGAAAAATGTTTTGGCGACGCATGACTGGGATGTGTAGGGGTTGCGTTTGGGGCTGGAAAAATCACAAAACCTCTTTTTACATAGAACAGCTTTCCTTTTTCAGCCTCAGTGTCTCCCACGTCTCATGGGGGGGAAAGGCCCCCGGCGTTCTGCCTGCTGGCAAAACAGCTCCGAAATTAGTCTTTTTCTCCCACAGAAAAACCCTCTACTATTAGCTGTTATCCTTCCAATTTAGTTAGATTGGGGGATTTAAACCATTTTTTTGTAGTTCCCTAGAGAATTTTAAAGAAAGAATCTCCCAAATTTAAATTTTCCGGGCGGTGGGTGGGGGGGGGGGGGGGGGGGGGGGCGGGGGGGGGCCCGGGGCGAACACAGACAAGCCTATCAAAAAGAACACTGGAAAAAGTTCCCCCAAAGACTTAGTGTAAAAAAAATTTTAGTGGAATATTTTTATTATTAACAGTTTCTTTTGGGAAATTTTTCCGGAAAATTTTGGGGCACCCCGGAAACTTATCCCTGGATAAACATCATTTCTAGAACTGCAGTCTCTTTGTTAGGGGCAAAACTCCACTTTTATTACCCAGTAACTTTTCCGATAGTGTTCAATTTTACCCATTAAAACCTTTGATTTTTTTGATATATCCCCCTTGCATTTAAAATTAAACAAACCACAATCTTGTAGTCAGCACAGGTTGTTTTTTTTGCCAAAAAACCCGGGGTATCGTAAGAAAACATCACAGTTAACTTTTTTTTGATTTTTGCGCACCCAGCACTTTTTTCATTGACGAAAGAAATCTACGTAAATCTTAAAACACCCAAATTCATATTCACCACTTTAAAAATTTAAAGGTGCAAAAAATACAGTTTATTAAAATAAAAACAAAACCCATTTAACTTGTTTTTTTGACTTTTTGCGCCCCCCACACTGTTCATTGACCACCAACCCCTACTAAAACCCTTAAAACAGCAATTCTAAAAATTCACCAAAATTTTAAAATTTGAAAGGGGGCAAAAAATACCGTTTAATTTTTTAATAAAAACATAAAATTCTTTTTTTTTGACTTTTGGGGCACCCGGGCCTGTTCATTGACGCACCCTCTAAAAAAAATCTTAAAACACCCAATTCAAATATTAAACCACAGGAAATTTAAAAAGGTGCAAAAAAAAACCGTTTATTATTTTAAAAACAAAAATTTTACGTTTTTTTTGACTTTTGCGCACCCACACGTTCATTGCCCGCACATCTACTAAATCAAAAAAAAAGAAAAATCTATATTCACCACGGGTGAATTAAAAAGGGAAAAAAATACGGGGATTTTAAAACCCAAAACATAACAGTTACGTGTTTTTTTGACTTTTGGGGCACCCACACTGGTTCCCATTGCGCGGGCATCTACTAAATCTTTAAAACAGCAATTCTATTTTTCCCCAAAGGTGAAATTTAAAAGGTGCAAAAATCCCGTTTTTTTTTAAAAAACCCAAAAAACCATTACTTTTTTTTTGATTTTTTTCCCCCTGAAGGGCAAAACCAAACCGCACTGTTTTCCCCTGAAAAAAAGGGGAAAAAATACTTTTAATTTTAAAACATAAAAAGTTTTTCACCAAAAACCCTCTCCTTTTTAAAAAATTCTATATTCACCCAGGTGAATTAAAAGGGGTGAAAAAAATACCGTTTATTATCCCCAAAACATAACAAAAACTTGTTTTGGACTTTTCCCCATCCAGTTTTTGTTTGATAGACACCTTCATTTAAAATTTTGAATCCAGCAATTTGGGTTTTTGTTTTGGGGGTTTTTTGGGAGAATAGCTGTGTTTTGCCGTTTTTTAAAAATAGATTTTCCAAAACTTTTCCCCCATCCCTTTTCCTCAAATTTTTAAAATTTCTGAAAAAGGAAGCAAAATTCCCAGGGGGAAAGGGCAGCAAAGAGGAGGGGGTAGCACATTGGAGGTAGAGTAGGGGCCCCTTTCCAGTGCTGGCGAAAAACACGAAAGGGCCCACGGATCGTCTTTTTCCCGGACCGCGGGGCCGGGCCATCGCTGGTCGGGGCCCTTTTAATCTAATTTAACGAACTTCGTCCCCCAATCGTCCTTCAGGGGGTTAAAAAGCAACCTGAAATCAAAGCAGTTTTAACCTCCTCGCCCTCGCACACGGCCACAAATGTCGTCAAAAACACCCATCAGCATCTGTCCAAAAATGAAGCAGCCCAAATGTCAACTCTGTACCCCCCACGGGTGGTTTAATCCTTTTTTCTGAAGACCTCTTTGTTTGACAAAATGGGGGTTTGGGTCAGAAGGGGCATTTTTAAAAGATCAAAAACCCAAAAAAGGGAGGGATTTTCTTTTCTCGACGCCCATTTACGGGAGGGCCATCAGAGGAGGGGGAATAACCCGGTTTAAATGGGAAAAAAACCCCGGGGGGGGTGGGAACGCCATTGCAGTGCCCTTTTGCTTTTAGCCCGCAGCTTTGATGCAAAAAGGGTCAGGACGCCCAAAAGCCCACCTGTGTGTTGATGGAAGATGTTTCCCCGACATTGGGGAAACCATCCGGTTCCTTTCCGCAAAAATTTTGCTTGCACCCTTTTTCATCAGTGACGGAGGAAGACGAGGGGGTAGTGACAATAGGGGTTTCCCCCGCCACAAAAAGGGAGAGGGGGGTTTTGCAGAAGCCCGGGTTTGATATGATTCCGCCACCCCAAGGGCAGGGGCAAACCCCCTCCTCGCTTTTTCGCCGTCAAAAAAGGTCCGGGAAAACCCTTCTAAACCCCTTTGGCCTTCTTTGCCCAAGCCCCAAAATTCAACCCACGAAGTCATATAGCCCCCTTTGCCGTAAACCAATAAAAAAGAGGCAAAAATTTTTAAGTGGTTAACCACCACCAAAAAGTCTAGACACTGCACAAATGCATGATTTTAAATGGAGGGAACATTTGGGCCAAAAAAAGGGCCCAGACCCGCCCCTCCCCTTCACACCCTCTGTCTCCGCCTCCTCCTCCTGCCCCCACCACCAACGTTCCCCCAGCTGCCCTTTTCCCCTCAAGTCATATCAGGGATCACCTCCGTTTTAGCCCCCCAAACCTGGGGCCCAAAGTACCACCACCCCAAACCCAAAAGGCCCCCAACCTCCCCCTTCCCCTTCCCGCCAAATTTAAAACGACCTGCACGCCGTACAGGGGCCCACCCAAAGCACCAAACCCCTTCTGTCTTCCGGGTTTGGGACAAAGAAACACTCCCCAAAAACCCACCCAAACCCAAAAAGCCTGAAGGGATGGGCATTGCCGGGGTTTTTTTTGGCCTTTGGGAAAATTTTCCTTTTCCGGGGGGTTTGGACACAAAAGGGGTCCCCCACTTCATGGCCCCCCGCTTGCCCCCAAAAAACCGGGAGGGCCGAGAAAGGCATTATTTTTGGGGCCAGAAAAGCCGTCCCTTTCCCGGGGCCCAGCCACGTGCCCACTAAAATTTCAACCCGGGGTTGCCCTGCATCTTTGCCCGGGGGAAAAGTCCACCCCACCCCCGGGACAAAATTGACAAGTTAACACGGCCAAGGGCCGCTAAAACTCGTGACAGCCCACGGGTGAGCGGGGTGGAAATTCCCTCGGGGGGTTTTACGGTGGCTCTCAGGCTCGGCGGCACCTCTTCAAAACCCGCAGGGAGGGTTGCGGGGCTCTTTCCCCCAAGGCCCCTTCTGGTGGCATCACGTGCCCAGAGACACCAGGCCTTTTTGGGGAAATAAATTTTCCTTTGGGAGACCCCCCCACACACATTTCGGGAAAGCTGTGGAGGGGCTCTAAGAAACCAAAGACCAGGGGTTTGTTTGGGGACAAAAACCCTTTGGGCCCGGGCAAGGGGGTTTGTGCGATAACGGGCGAAATCGGGGCTGGCCACCCTTTTTAAAATGGGTTGGGCCCTGGAGCACATCCCTTCCCGGGAAAAACTTTTCATAAACCCTTTGTCGATCCAGAAATTTCAAAAGAGTTTCCCCCGGGTCTGGACGGGCCGCGAAGAAGCTCGGAGGTCTAGTTCGCATTTCCCAGCCGCCCAAACCCTCCCTTCGTCCCCCGGGCTGCGTTGCCGCGTCACTCGGCCTCGGCCCCCGCCCAACCGCCAGGGTTGACGTGGCAAAAACGCGGGAAATTTCCCAAAACCCTCCAAAATGCCCAGCAAATTGGGGTGGCAGAAAGCCAATGCCTTTTCGCAAACGAATTGACAAAAGGGCCTGACAACCACGGTACGGCCCTGGGGGGTGTTGAAAACCCCCAAAACGTGGAGGCGGGTAAAAAGGCTTTTTCCCCCACCCCCTTTCCCATTTTTATGAAGAAGCCACCAAAAAATTTCCTGCGGAAAAGGGGCCCCTTGTCAGCATAAGAAATTGTGGAATCTTATTCGGGAACGATCGTTGGACACTCTGAAACAACAGGTCCCGCCAGCGAGGGAAGGAGGAGCCCGGACACAGAGGGGACAGGGATCCCCCTTTCTCCCCCTCAAACCCACAAGGCCCGACAGTTCACAATTTCATGGGTTCTTAAATTAGGCATGGTTCGGGGTCCAGAGCTAGTGCAAGGTGGCCCATCAGCTCCCCGGGGTGCATCATCTCAGGCAAGTCGGGGCCTGTTTTTTGGGAAAGCTGGGCCGGACCCAACCCGAGGGGAGAGGAGGGGGGGTATTCCTAGACACCGATGTTCCCCGGAGTTCCCCGGCCTTTGGGGAAAGAGGTTGGGGGCAAATTTTGAGGCGGGGGAGGAAGATGGGGAAATCAGTTTGTCATTGCCCCCTCGACCCAGAGGCGGGGGAAATAAAGGGGCTCCATCTCTCACTTTAGTGCTTTGATCCCATTTCCTCCAACATGATCCCCCCGAAATTAAGGCCACAAAATGACAAACTTTTTATTTGGGTGGCCACCCTCCTGGACCCCCTTTACAAAACAAAAATCACCCACTTTCCTTTGCACCCCCCAAATAGAGAGTAAAATGGAGGAAATGGAGCCCTTTGCTAAAATTAAACCCAACGGGAGACATTTTGTTGCGTCTCCCTTCCCCGTTCCCCAAATTTTCACTTGGAACAAAAATCAGCGCCTGACAGAAGTAGAGTGCCCAAGTAGGCGTAGGGGCAGACAGGAAAGGGGGCAGAAGCCTAATGGGTAAACCTCTGGCAATCTTTGTTTTACCACCTAAACCGACGCATGCAAGGGCGGGGCACACACCCAAACCCACAAAAGAATCAGCTTAAGATCATGGTGCACGACAAACTGCGTCCAAAAACCGAGGTTTTTGCATTTTTCCGGCCCCAAATAGATTTTCTGGGAAACCAAAAAATGGACAAATTTCCCCCAAGGCGGCTCGCACCCATGGGGAATTTGTTGTCCTGCCCAGCAACCAGCGTCATATCTGAGCGGCCCTCAGCACAGCTGGAGGATAAATTACAGACAAACGAAAGGGGGTTTTTCCCCACAGAAAAAGGGGATGGGTTTACTTTAAATTAAATGAATCAGGAAAGGACCCTCTATGATGTTTTGGCCCCAATTCCCCCCGAGGCCCACCGATTATTTTGCCAGTCAAACTTCACATTCCTTTTCAAACAGAAAAGGTCCTCTTGAAAATTTTTTTTTAAAATGATCATTTCTTACGAAAATTTTTATTCTCTTTTTCCCAACATTTTCATTTTGCAGGTTTCCTGTGAGGAGACTGTAAAAGACAAAAGGGTTTTCATGACAACACCGTTTTTCCATTTACTCACTTTATTTTTAAGAATTTTAGCATTGCAAGGGTTTTTTGGAGGTCATTTTTTGCTGGAAAACGGGAAAAAACATGGCCCCTTTGGAACAAAAAATTGTGACTTCAAAGTGGCATTTCTCCCCCCAAAATTTTTTTAATATGGCTGAGAATCATATTTAAAATTTTTTTGGGGCATTTTGTGAAGAGAAACAGCTAAAATTTTATGGCCCTTTTTGGGAAAAAGAAATTGGCTTCTAAGGGGGAAATTTCTCCCCCCCAACAATTTTAATATGGCTGAAAAATTCATATTATAAAATTTTTTGGGGGGTCTTTTAAGCGGGGAGAAAACAAAATAAACATGGCCCTTTGTAACAAAAAATGTGGCTTCAATAGGAAATTTTCCCCCCTCCCCAATTTTTAACAGGGGCTGAAAAAAGTCATTTTTTAAAAAAATTTTTTGGGTCATTCTGTTTTGCTATAAAATGCGGGCAATACAAAAAGGTCCATTAAAAAAAAAATTTTGTTTCTAACAAGAAAATTTTTTCTTCACAATTGACCAAAAGGGCTCAAGGGTCTTTGTTTGAATTTTTGGGGGCAATTTCCTGTGAAAATTCAGCTAAAATTTGCAGGCCCCTATTCAAAAAAATGTTGTTTCTAACAGAAATTTTTTTCTTCACAATTTGCCCCAAAGTGGCCAAGGGTCATGTTTTTAAATTTTTTTGGGGGGCATTTTTCGACTTTGCAGCTATACAAACAGGTCCTTTTTCTAAAAAATGTTGTTTCTAAAGACATTTGTTTCAAAAAAAAAATTTGAAGAGTGGGGGCTCAAGGGTGATGGTGTCCGTGAAACGGGAATGGGTGGGGAAAACTGTTAATGGACACATTTTTAAAAATGACTTGTTTTGAAAGATCTTTAACATAGCTATAAATCCCGGTATTAAAGAAAACCCCCTTTTTAAATAAAATTTTAAAAAAAAAGAGAAACAAAGAAAATTGGTGGGATTCCACCCCTAATTTTAAAAATGTGTTTTCTAAAAATTTAAAGTACAAAAAAAATTTGGGCATGTACAAAATAGCTTTAAAAAAATACCTCTAAATTTGGGTTACAAGGGGGGTACAGGGAAAACATGACCAAATTAAAAAGGGTTTAATTCAGAGGACTGGATTATGGAGAAAGGGACAGAGAACAAAGTACAGAGACCATTTCCTCCAAAACGTTGAGTAAAATGAAAAAAAAAATGCAAGAAAAAGGGGCCCACCGGGGTGTAACAGGACCTTTTAACCACCGGTTTTTCCAAGTGAAGCCAATTGGTCCACACTCATAAGGGGAGGGGCAAGCGCTACCCGGGTTTTTTGACTTTTGAAACAGAGGAAAAACGGGATTTCCAAAATTCCCCCCCGGCCTTTTCCCCGCACCTGTTTTCAGCACACATTTTTTCGTGCAAAGCGCATAAAGGGCTTTTTTCCCCCTGCGTGTTAATAGATGAGGGACGCCGGGGCCTTTGGGCTTTCCCCGGGCCCCCACTGTAACCCCGGGGCCTGGGTCATGCTGTGGCCCAGGACAGGTATAGAAAATGTCCATTCAACAAAAGGGTTTTTGAAAGACTCCTTTTTTCCGGGCATTTTTTAATAAGTGGGGTCGGGAAAGGTTTGGGGCCCCAATGGCTGTGGCCCGGGAAACGGGTATATTTCAATTTCCAGGCAAAAAAAAGGGGGAAAAAAGAAAAAAAAAAAAAAAAAAAAAAAAAAAAAAAGGGTTTGGTTGAAAGGACTCCTTTTTCCGGCACTTTTTAAATTTTGGGGGTCTTTGCAGGTTTGGGCTCATGCTGGGGGCCCAGGACAGGTAAAAGTCAATGTCCAGTTAAACTAAAATGGTGGTTGAAAGACTCCTTTTTCCGGCATTTTTTAAATGTGGGGGCATGCGGGTTTTGGGGGCTCATGCGTGGCCCAGACAGGTATAGTCAATGTCCAGTCAACTAAATGGTGGTTTGAAAGACTCCTTTTTCCGGCACTTTTTAAAGTGGGGGTCATGCAGGTTTGGGGGCTCATGCTGTGGCCCAGGACAGGTATAGCCCAATGTCCAGTAACTAAAATGGTGGTTGAAAGACTCCTTTTCCCGGCACTTTTTAAATGTGGGGGTCAGCAGGTTTGGGCCCCTGCTGTGGCCCAGACAGGTAATAGTCAATGTCCAGTGAAACAAAAATGGGGGTTGAAAGACTCCTTTTTCCGGCACTTTTTAAATGTGGGGGTCATGCAGGTTTGGGGCTCATGCGGTGGCCCAGGACAGGTATAGTCAATGTCCAGTGAAACTAAAATGGTGGTTGAAAAGACCCCTTTTTCCGGCACTTTTTAAATGGGGGGTCAGCGGGTTTTTGGGGGCTCATGCAGTGGCCCAGGACAGGTATAGTCAATGTCCAGTTCAACTAAAATGGTGGTTGAAAGACTCCTTTTTGCGGCACTTTTTAAATCTGGGGTCATGCAGTTTGGGGCCATGCTGCGTTCCAGGACAGGATATTCAAATGTCCATTTTCAAGTAACATGATTGGTCAAATCATACTGCCTTCTGGCACTTTTTAATTTGTGGGTGATGCAGGTTTAAGGGTCGGGCTGTGGTACAAGATAGGAAGTTAAAATGGTCCTGTGACTTTTTTCTGTGACTTTTATAACCTAAGTGTGTTGCCAAAAGATTACACGTACCCATTTGACTGTTGTGGATGTTAATTTCAGGTTCTCCAGCCTTGTTTGGGTGTAATAATGAAGGTGTTGTTGCTCCTCCCATAGACTTTAATGGTCATGCGCCATAATCATGCTCACTATCAAAAAACCTTATCGATAGCGGCCGACTATCGACTATCGATCGATCTCAATAGCCAACGCAATCGCTCAACACTACCTGTGTGCCATTTTGCTATCTCCGGTTTTGACCTATTTCTTCCAGACTATTCTTTATTGTGTTTGTCTGTCTTGTTTAGTGTTTCACTTAATCAGTGAAGGGACCAGTGTCCAGTTGTCGCTGACCGTTTAGATTCAGCAAGTAAGCTGGGACAGCTTTGGGTAACCTAGTGCTAGGGCTTACACTTTATGTCCTTCTTGTCTACCTATCTTGGTCTCGGGGCACATATAATGATACAAATTTTTTTAATTCCTAAAGATTTGTAATTAGTAAATAAGTTTCTAAGCAGTTTTCCAAGTCTTTACAAGTTGTAAGGAATTATCAGAAGCGGTGCAGGCCACTGTAGTTGGATGTATGCTCATAACTTTAGACTTCTGTGTAATTTGAACAATACTGGAATATTAAGACTTTGAAGTCGACTAATTCTTTGAAGTCATATTTGTTTGATTTAATATGCATGTTTTCTTTATGGAGTCTTTAGTTTTCCTCTGTTGATCCCGTTGAGCCTAATAAATACACATGGCCAACACATCATAAAGGGCCACATGTTACACATCACTTAGCAATCATATGGTCTTTTTTGCTTACTTGAGTCTGCTACACATTATTTGAGAAAACAATAGTGCATAAATTGTGTGAAAGGTAAAACAAGTTCACTGCTGCTTCCAGATTTATTTTTGGAGAGTCAAAAATATGACCTTTGTTAATTCACACATACATACAGTATATACAAACATACATACATACAAGACTGCAGATAAGCTACAAAACTTTGAGTTGTTGCATATTCTCAGTGGTAAGCAGTTGTGGGTAAGCGCCAAATCAATGAACCTCTTAGGCCTATTTGAGCACTAGTGACCAAGTAATTTTTTTTATATTTCATCTCCTCATTTTAAAAATCCACACCTTTTTGTATTTTCATTGATGAAGCCTGTTCTTTATAGAAAAAATTATATGTTTAGTGGCACCTTTTTGGTGTACATAAGTTTTTTTTAAATATTATTTAATTTGTGAGGGATTACACATGATGTCCCACAAATGATCAATAGGGTTTAGGTCTCCAGACATGCTAGGCCAGTCCAGCACCTTAACCCTCATTTTCTTTAGCAATGCTGTGGTCATCTTGGAGGTGTGTTTGGGGTCATTATGTTGGAATTCTGCCCTCTGGTTGAGTTTGCGAAGGGAGGGAATCATGCTCTGCTTCAGTATGTCACAATACATGTTGGCATTCATAGTTCTCTCAATAAACTGTAGTTCCCCACAGACAACAGCACTCATGCAGCCCTAGACCATGACACTCCCACCATCATGTTTGACTGTAGGGAAGAAATAATTGTCTTTGTATTTCTCACCTTTTTACCACCACACCCGATTTATACCATCTGAACAAAATAAGTTTATCTTTGTCTCATCAAACTACAGGACGTGGTTCCAGCAAACCATATCCTTAGTCTACTTTTTTCAGCAAATTGTTTGCGGGCTTTCTTGTGCATAATCTTTAGAAGAGGCTTCCTTTTGGAATAACAGCCATGCAGACCAATTTTATGCAAAGTGCGGCATATGGTCTGAGCACTGACAAACTGACCTCCTGCCTTTTTAACCTCTGCAGCAATGTTATACATCTATACATCTATTTTGAAAAGATAATCTCGGGATATGACACTGAGCAAGTGCACTCAACCTTTTTAGTCAACCACGGCAAGGCCTGTTCTGAGTGGTACCTGTCTTGTTAAACCACTGTATAGTCTTGGCCATAGGGCCGTCTTTCCCATTGGGCAAGGTAGGTGGTTGCCCGGGGGGCCCCACAGGCTCGGGGGCCCCTCCTGGGCAGCCGACTACCTTGTCATCTCCTCCTGCACCGCTGTATATCCTCGGCCGGCAGCCATACCGGCTTTCGGCCTAGGAAATACCGGGAGCAACGTCCCAGCGTAGGCGGGCGTGATGAAGTCACACCGCTCACGCCGGAAACAAGCTTCCGGAGCGTGGACCACAGCAGGGAGCGTAGAAAGGTAAGTAAGAGTTTTTTTAATAGTTTTTTTTTTTATCTACAGGGGGCATATATATCATGGGGCATTACTACAGGGGGCATATATATCAGGGGGCATTGCTACAGGGGGCATATATATCAGGGGGCATTGCTACAGGGGGCATATATATCAGGGGGCATTACTACAGGGGGCATATATATCAGGGGGCATTACTACAGGGGGGCATTACTACAGGGGGCATATATATAAGGGGGCATTACTACAAGGGTATTACTACAAGGGGGCATTGCTACAGGGGGCATTACTACAGGGGGCATATACATGGGGCATATACTACAAGGGACATTTATATAAGGAGGTATATACTACAGGAGCTATATAAAGGGGGCATGCAAAAAGGGGCTGTATAAAAGGAACATATTTAAGGGGGCTATGTAAAGGGGCATATACTATAGGGGGCATAATACTAAGTGGGGCTATGTAAATGGGGCATATACTATAGGGTGTATGTAGAGGGGGCTATATTCTTCTGGGGCCATAAATCATACAGGGGGCTATATAAAAGGGGCCATATATCCTACTGGGGCCATACATCTTACAGAGGGGGGGGGGGCTATATAACCTACAGGGGCTGTATACCTACCTACAGGGGAAGCATATGTACCTACAAAGAGCTGTATACCTATCTACTAGGGTCTACATACCTACCTACTCAATGGTGGGAAACATTACTACCTATTTATTGGGGGTGTCCATAACACAGGTAGGAAAAGGATTCTAAGATGTTTGTGTGTTACATTCTGCAGGGATGAGTTTATGCCGGTAGAAGGCATCAGGGCGGTCTGGACAGAAGGAGAGGAAAAAGACTGATTCAAGGAACAACTGATCAAAGATGACGTCTCCTGTGAGTCCCTGGTGTCAGGGGTTATTTTGCTTCTATATTCAATCAGTGCTGTAGTCTGTCATGTAATGGTGACCTGAGCTAGTATATGGCGGTGTTGTAGGCCATAAGTTTGTTAGCAGTAATGTATATATTTGTTTCTGTGAGTAGTTGTGTTTTTTTTTTTTTTTTTTGGGGGGGGGCAGTGCACAGCTCTGCCCAGGGGCCCATAGTGCTGTAAAGATGGCCCTGCTTGGCCATCATGCTGCAGTTCAGTTTCATGGTGTTGGCAATCTTCTTATAGCCTGGGTCATATTTATGTACAGCAACAATCCTTTTTTTTAGATCCTCCGAGAGTTCAATGCATGAAGTGCCATGTTGAACTTCCGGTGACCAGTATGAGAAATTGTGAGAGCTATAACACGATATTTAACACACTTGCTTCCCATTCACACCCGAGACCTTGTAACACTAACAATTCACATGACACCCTGGAGGGAAAATGGCAAATAGGAAACAATTTGTCCATTTTCACTCAACAGTATGCTCACTTTTGTTGCTAGCGGTTTAGACATTGACGGCTGTGTGTTGAGTTATTTTGCAGGCACAACAAATTTACATTGTAATACAAGCTGTACACTGACTACTTTACATTGTATCAAATGGTATCTTCAGAACATCTTCAGAGCTTTGGCTCAGTAAAAATACGTTTTACAAAAAAAAAAAGACTTTTTTGTGTGATTGCTGTCACGTACACACTCACCAGCACGTGACTGGGGGCCACTGTAATGGAGTCGATTTATTTACACTTGCACTCACCTCTCAATCAGGTAGCGAATCAAGCATAAATCGCACCCCAAGACAGTTCCAGCACCCCAAGTTATCCGCTGCCACCACCTTCCTTCAATACTCAAAAAGAAAAATAAATCAGAGGGAAGGACTCTGATGCAAAATAGTTTAAAACACTTAAAAACGCTTACCAGGTCACCTCACTGCTCTCCAGCAGCTACAGAGTTAAAAAATCCACTTCAATTAAATGGATCCGTGCAGCGACAAGACTAAGCTTATTACTTGTAACGTTAATAAGAGGATAGGTACAGTGCTTACATAAACAAAATACAATAACAATGACTATGACATACGCATCAAACAGTTCTAAAATAAAAGGGAGAAATGCCTAGAAGCCCTTAAACTTACAAGTCTTGACTTCCAGATCACGGGGTAGGGATGAATGAAGATGGAACACAGCTCAATCAGAAATTGAACCCCATGTTATGAACACAGATTTGAGTCTGGCCATGTGTTTTATAGGCCCAAATCTCTGTCCAGGTTTCCCCTCCTGTCTCATAATTCCGGCTGCTCTTTTACTGGCTGAAAATATAATAAGGTGGGTGGACAGTTGATGTCTAATGAGGGTTGTTGCTGACTATCCCCACTAGATGGCAATCACGGACTGCGCTTCTGCTGTGGACAGATCAATGACCTCTGCACTGTTGTGCCTAATCGTGTATGGTGGGGGGGGGGGTCATAGGCCACATCTGTTGGACTTTACTGGATGGGGATTGTATAAGTTACGAGTCATAAAATTGCCATCAATTTAGTGCTTATCAGATATGCACTGGGTTGTAACCACACGGGGTAATATACTTGTCCTTGTTTCACAATCACAGGCTACACATTCCATTCTCAAAGGGGGGTGGTATTCTGAGCTACAGGAATTGTAGACTCACAATCTAAGAAATGGTTTAATGACGATACATATAATTTTCAGTGTACTACATTACAATTGCATATTCCGATTTGACTTTTCTAGTGATGTAGTTGTTTGCTTCTTTGCATGATAAGTTGTACTTTTTATAGGTGCTATACTAGGATATGATTCATCCAATATTTATATTTGCAGGGGAGTAAAAAAAATATTGTGGCTGTAGCAAATATGTATATTTGTTTAAGAATGTTTTTTTTTATTTTTAGGGGTATGCTAATTTATGAAACTCTAACATATTTAACCTTTTTTATTTTTACCCACTAGAGTACTGGAAGCAGAGATCCTTCAATCACTTTTACAATGCTCTGGAATGCTTAGTATTTCAGAAGATTACTGGCTGTCAATGTTACATTGCCAGGCAACCTATAAGGCCTTATTGGCAAATAGCAATAGGGGCCTTAGTTAGTAGCCCACCATTGGGGGATGCCAGTGGCCAGACAGATTGAGCCCCCTCCCTTTGTCAAGCAGTTTAGATGTTATGCTAATGACTGACTACAACAACTAAAGGCTACGGCCACACAGCAGTGACAAAATACCGGCCAGTTTCTGATTAAGAAACCGTGCAGTATATTATCTTGTAATCAATGGTTTCGGGGGATGGTTATATCCGCAGTTTGCGGATCCGGCCATCCCCCCCAATCATTGAATAGTACAGCTTCCATCTGAAAACTGGATGGAAGATTGTGCATGTTTCTAGTTTTTTGGAACACCAGTGGTTTGAAAATCCACCCAGTAGAAAACCATGCAGTATAGTCTACTGGACAGATTTTCTTTTAAAGTCAATAGGGATGGTTGACAGTCAGTTTTCAGACAGTTTTGAAATCCGAAAACCGTCTGAAAAACCAACTGAAAAACATTGCCATTGAAGGTATCGATTCGAAGTGTATTGAAGTGTTAAATAGTTAGAATAGCAATCATCTCTGATCCCACCAGTTGCAATAGGTTTGTTTAGTTACAGACATCTTACCAAAATCTTGTATCTACAATGAGCAGTACCCATTAGATCAGTATCCCAGACTTATCTGTCATGATGTGGAAACATGTACCTGCTCATGATAAATATATATGTAATTCCTCATTGAGGGTTTAATGTAAAGTCAAAAGTACAGTGCTATTCTTGAGATATCTTAGCTTTAAGGTCATTCTGTGTACTTGCATCCTGATGCAGTGGTTTGCTGCAGCACTGCAGAACAGCATGGCAGAAATGGTTTAAAACCAAGGTGAGTATCTGAGCTTGCAAGTGTGTTTTGTGTCTAAAGTGTGTTTTTTAGCTTAAAGGGGTTGTATCTTTTCATTAAATGGTCTTCAGAATAAGGGGACAGTGAAAACAAGCAACTTTGCAATTGGATGTCATTAGCAAAGCTGTCTTGTTTTCACAGAATCCCTTATCTTCTGTTTCTGTAAACACAGTTCTCCAGTGCTGGTCGGATTCCTCCTCCTTTCATGTCATTGGCTGATGGCTCTACTAATTTACATTCTGTCTGGCCCCCAGTCTATTCATGGGAGCGAGCATTCCTGCCTCTCTCACTCAGAGTAAGGGACCGGCACAATTTCACTCTGCACAGCCAGCAGAAGCACAGAGGCACTGCACCTGCTTCTACAATCAAAAAACAGCACAATTGTGCCTAATACAAACATAGATGGAGCATTAGGCTGCCTCTCTCACTCAAAGTAAGGCACCGACAGCAATTTCACTCTGTACAGCCAAGAGAAACACAATAATACTGCAGGGCTTCAACAATCAGAAAACAGCAGAATTGTGTCTCGATGCCTAAATGCTCCTGCATGTAAACATAGCAGGGAGATCTGTGCTGCTCAGCATGAGTTCGTAGAAGACTGGATTCAATTGTAACAAACCTCCAGCTGTGAGAGGAGAGAGTTCATAGAAGATTGTCTAGACTGCAAGACTGTGGTATGTAAACATACTTACAAAATAAGACTGCATTTGGAGAACGACACATTGACATGTGGAATCAGAAGGGGTGTGGGGGAACCTCGGGAGTGAGCATGAACAGTGAAGGGAGGGATGATATCAGTTAAGAAACACCCAGCTGGATGGGGAAGAAACGCCCCTGAATTTGTAGAGCTGAGAAGCTGAGAGCACAATGAAACACACGAACAGAAGAAAGAGTACATCCCCTTTAAGTGTGGGCACTTAAAGGGGTTTTCTCAGTACACATTTTCACAGGCATCTGATCTGTTTCTCTTTCTTACAGTTTCAAATCCAGGGGCGGGTCTCTCTTCCCAATAGGCATGTCTTCCTTCACTGAAGAGTAGTGAGATCATCATGCCCCCTCCCTGCTCCTTTCTGAGTAATCATCATAATTTTGTGTGAGAAGTGGGAGATAGAGGATGTCATAGCTCGCCAGACCTCCTGTAATGGTTAGTTCTCATGTCTGGAGAGCTTGTTACATTTGATGAAACAAATGTAAGAAATGCAAACTGCTCTACCTCCTGCCTGAAAGAAGAGGAAGTGAAGAGTGTATAAGGGTGTGTTATATGGGTGGGGGGAGCAGAGTGTATAAGGGTGTGTTATATGTGTGAGAGGATCAGAGTGTATACCGGTGTATAATGGGGGGAACAGAGTGAATATGGCTGTGTTATATGGGTAAGGTGAGTGGATTTGGTAGCTAAAGAGTAATTGCCCAGATCCTTCCCATACATCTATCACTGTGAGAGGAGCAGAAAGGAGCTTAGGGAGCCTTATTTACACAGGTCAGAGGGGAGTGAGAGGAAGACAATGAGAACATAGAGGACCAGCATCTGTACATATAGCTATAACTGGGAGAGAAGGCAGCCAGTTTCACTCAGCTCAGAGGGGAGTGGCACAGAGAGTGCAGGACAACCAATCACAGCAGATGGGGCGTGTCCTGCACAGGGGGCGTGTCACGACAGGGCTGAACTAAATATCAGGCAGTCAATCAAAGCAAAGGGGGCATGGCCCCAACCCCAGGCTGTTAAAAAGCTCTAGACACACACAGATTAGCTAATATCTGCTATACTAAATTATTTAGGTAATACAAACCGAATTCAAAAGTGCTTATTTTTACTGTATCCATCATGACAAGTATGATTTTTGTAGTGAGAAAACTCCTTTGAGATTGAGGGAACTTAGATTTGGTGAGTTTAGAAGGGATAATATTGTACTGAATTTTCTGTCTCTCTGTTTTGTAGTATCCCCATGACTTCCATGATTTACAATGCCGTCCAGTGCAAATCCTGTGCAATGTATGCAATCCTTGAACAGCCTGGATCTAGCATGTTGAGCAAGTGGCAACACCGAGATTCATTGCCAATTTGGAAGCGAGTCTGCTGCTCATTGAGCAAGCACTCACTAGGGTACATGCTGGGGAGGGTGGCAGCATGGAGGTGCAGGAGCATGAGGCAGCTAGCTGGGTGACAGTCAGAAAGAAGGGTCGAGAGAAAAATGTCAGGGAGGCTAGTCCTGATCTGGCATACCCCAACAAATTTGAAAGTTTGGTGGATGAGGGCGATGTCAGTTCAGAAATAGCACTGCTGTAGCAAAACACTACCCCGTCTGCTCCAGTAAGGTGGGGAATAGGAGTGCAGGGCAGGCTTGTCAGGTGCTGGTAGTTGGGGACTCCATTATTAGGGGAACAGACAGGGCAGTCTGTTACAAAGACCAAGGTTGTTGAATAGTAAATTTTTCACCCAGGGCCCGACTTCAGCATATTTTGGATCGGGTTGACAGATTACTGGGTGGGGCTGGTGAGAATCCAGCTGTCATAATGAACATTGGCATCAATGACAAAGTTAAAGGTAGGTGGAGTGTTCTTGAAAACGATTCAGAATTTAGGCCAAAAGCGCAAGTCACGGACCTCCAAGGTAATATTTTCATAAATACTACCTGTACCACGGGCCACAGCAGAGAGGCAGTGGGAGATTAGAGAGGTGAATAAGTGGCTCAAAAATTGGTGTAGAAAAGAGGGATTTGGTTTTTTGGAGAACTGAGATGACTTCTATCCTGGATACAGATGGGATGCACCTAAATCAGGAGGATGCAACTATATTGGGGGACAAAATGGCCAAGAAGTTGGAGGAGTACACTTGTGACTGGTGGGGAGGACAACAGCATATATAGAATGCAAGACAGTGAATATAGAGGACAAGGTTAAAATACTGAAAACCAAAAAAACTCTTAATTGCATGCAGACCAATGCCAGGAGTCTCACCAACAAAATAAATGAACTAGAATTATTTATTGCTGAAGAAAAACATGACATATTGGGGATAAATGAGACATGGCTTTATGAAACAGATTTGTGGGCAGTTAACCTACATTGTTACAGTCTATATAGAGGAGATCGTAAAGAACATAATTGGGGAGTTATATGTTTTTATATAAAATCATGTCAGAAGACAACACTACAGGAAGATATGGATACAGGAAATGAACATGTAGTGTCATTATGGGTAGACATACACGAGGGTAATAACAATAAAAAAGCCCTTACACAGCTTTGTTTTGCGGAAAAAAGTTGTGATAATTAGGAATGAGCGATTGTGTCAACAATCGTTATCGAGTCGATAGTCGATATCGGCAGTTATCATGTCGATAGTCGATAGCATATTATAAAAGATGAACATTAAAGTCTATGGGAGAGGAACAACAGATTCATTCTTACACCCAAACAGGTGAGGAGAAGCTGGAATTAACATCCACAACAATAAACTGGATATGTGCTACATCTTAGGCAAGACAATTAGGCTATAAAAGTCACAGAAAAAAATTCAGGGGCTAAAATAATTCATTATGTTCAATGGCTGACCGAAAACATGAGGATGGCATAGCCACAGCAGGTACAGTGTTAGCAGCTGCAAAGGGGCCCCTTTGACACAAAACAAGACACCGGTATTGGAAATGGTACATGGCAACTGGCATGAGATCCCTATAAATTTTTGCACCAGGGACCAACATCTCATCACATATGTGGTGGCAGCAAGAACATCCCTATGGGGAACGCGGAGGTTCAGCTGGCAGGGCCCTAGGGGTCCAGTTGGTCAACAAGTCTTGTCTAAAATTCCTGCATTCGACTGTCAATTTGTGGGGGGGGAACTCAAGTGCTCACTTTTGATTTGGGATGGGTATCACGGAGGGTGGACACCCAGTAACCGCTGTTCATTTTGATGGCCTTGAAGAATGGCAAATATGCTTTTTTCATTAAGACCTTTAATATTGGTTTCTTTTATAGTGGCATGACCCCAAAACCAGCAAAGATGTCCTTGATGGACCCTCAGAATAAAAAGTGCTGGAAGAAACAAGTATTTGAACCACTATTTTAGTGAAATGGACATTGACTATCCCTGTCCTTTAATGCAGCATGACCCCAAAATCCACAATGATGCCCTTATGGACCCTCAGAATAAAAAGTGCCGGAAGAAAGTATTATTTGAACCAGTATTTTAGTGAAGTGGACATTGACTATCCATGTTCTGTACCGCAGCATGACCCTAAAACCTTCATGATCCACAGATTAAAAAGTGCCAGAAGAAAGTAGTCTTTGAACTACCATTTTAGTTGAACTGGACATTGACTATACCTATCCTGTACCACAGCATGACCCTCAAACCTGCATGACCCACAGATTAAAAAGTGTTGGAAGAAAGTAGTATTTCAACCACCATTTTAGTTGAACTGGACATTGACTATACCTGTCCTGTACCACAGTATGACCCTGAAACCTGCATGACCCACACATGAAAAAGTGTAGGAAAAAGTAATCTTTGAACCACCATTTTAGTTGAACTGGACATTGACTATGCCTGTCCTGCACCGCAGCATGACCCTCAAATCTGCATGACCAACAGATTACCAAGTGCAAGGAGGCAATATTATTTGAACCACCATTTTAGTTGAACTGGACTTTGACTATCCCTTTCCTGTACTACAGCATGACCCCCAAACCTGTATGACCTACAGATTAAAAAATGCCGGAAAAAAGTAGTCTTTGAAGCAGTATTTTAATGAAATGGACATTGACTATCCCTGTCCTTTAATGCAGCATGACCCCAAAATCCACAATGATGCCCTTATGGACCCTCAGAATAAAAAGTGCCGGAAGAAAGTATTATTTGAACCAGTATTTTAGTGAAGTGGACATTGACTATGCATGTTCTGTACTGCAGCATGACCCTAAAACCTTCATGACCCACAGATTAAAAAGTGCTGGAAGAAAGTAGTCTTTGAACCACCATTTAAGTTGAACTGGACATTGACTATACCTGTCCTGTACCACAGTATGACCCTCAAACCTGCATGACCCACACATGAAAAAGTGTCGGAAAAAGAAATCTTTGAACCACCATTTTAGTTGAACTGGACAATGACTGTGCCTGTCCTGCACCACAGCATGACCCTTAAATCTGCATGACCCACAGATTACCAAGTGCAAGGAGGCAATATTATTTGAACCACCATTTTAGTTGAACTGGACATTGACTATCCCTTTCCTGTACCACAGTATGACCCTCAAACCTGTATGACCCACAGATTAAAAAATGCTGGAAAAAAGTAGTCTTTGAAGCAGTATTTTAGTGAAATGGACATTGACTATCCATATCCTGTAGCATGACCCAAAAACCCGCTCAGGTGCCTTTATCGACCATCAGCAGAAAATTTTGCAATAAGAAATAAACTTTATATAAAAAAAACAAGTTTTCCAATACTGCTGCTGCTACAGCTACTTGCCATTCTACTGGTGACATTGTTCCACCATGACATTAGAATGTGAAGCAAACGAAACAGATGTCCCCCAGTAGGTCAACGAGGCCTGTCTGAAAATCCTGCATTCTACTGTCAAGTGGGTTGAAGGAAATTACTGATCAAGGCGGGTTAGGCTGTAAACGTGGATCACGGAGGTTCAGCTGGCAGGGCCGGACTTACAGTGGGGGTGGTGAGAGTCAGGGCTGGCGTCCGTTATCTATTAATACGCAGGTTCAGCTAGCAGGGCCGGACTTACAGTGGGTGCGGTGAGAGCCAGAGCTGGCGTCCATCATCTATTAACACGCAGGTTCAGCTAGCAGAGCCGGACTTACAGTTGGTGCGGTGAGAGCCAGAGCTGGCGTCCATCATCTATTAAAACGCAGGTTCAGCTAGCAGGGCCGGACTTACAGTGGGTGCGGTGAGAGCCAGGGCTGACGTAAGTCATCTATTAACACGGCAAAAATGCCCTTATGACGCAGCAACAAAAATAGTCATGCTGAAGCAGAGTACGGAAGTGTGAGGTAAGACCTCCAGCCTTCCACAGTACACAGTAAAGACCTGGGTAGCGCTTGAGAAAATTCTGCCTCTACGAGAGCGCTTGCCCTCCGTATGAGTTTCTGGCCAATTGAGCTGTACTTACAAATGCTGGTGGTTGACGCTCCTGTTCCACCTAGGTGCCCTTTTTCTTGGCTTTCTTTTTCTCATTTAACTCAACATGCTGGAGGAAATTGTCTCTGTTCTTGGGGTGGCGAATGTGCTCCATACTCCATTTCCTCTGAATAACCTACATCTGTTCAAGTCTTCCTGTACCTCCCTTGTACAATTCAGAGGAATATTTGTATCAGTTCTTTTGCACATGCAAGTTTTTTAGTAGTTTAATTGTAGAAAACACCTTTTTAAAATAGGATGGAATCCCACCACCAATAGAAATGCAAAAACAAAAGGGACAATTTCACCTCAGGTGGAAGGTCTGCTGGCCACAAAGTGTTAAAAAAATGCTATTTTCATGTGAGTTCAGGACAGGAGAGACTAGTTTGCACAATATACACCCTCCTTTCCAACCCCTGCCCCCCCCCACCCGATCCCACCTTCCTTCGCTGCACACAGCACTAGATTTCTATACAAGACTCTAACTAAATCAGAACTTAAATTCTCTGATCTAACTATATATTAAGCGTCATAATTAGAAAGATTGTTTTCTGTATAAAAGAAGACTGCCTCTCTGAGTTGTTACAACAGCTATTGGGACAGGCAGTGAGACGTGTTGCTCTATAGTCAGATCAGTGAGAAATGTGGCTGAACAGGAAATGCAGTTGCATACATAAAACGAAGTCATGTGATTTTTGCAGAAAATGAGATCCATACACCGCCCAATCATGACGTCGTACACCCAGCTCACCCTGCTCTATGCTCTTCTCTGATTGGATGGCCGCCAAAATTACAGGAAGCAATGAAAAAGGCGCGATTGTAAATGTGATAAAGATTATCTTTAAGTTTTTCAAGGCACGGGAAATTCCGATAAACGTAAAAACCATGCCTATTTAAACTTTCGTCGATAGTATCGCTCATCCCTAGTGATAATCTTAAGGGAGTAATACTTAAACATTGTTTTACACAATAATTTATTCCTTTTTTTAAACTGCTACAACATAAAAAAAAATTTAATTGGGTATTGCTATAATCGTATCGCCCAGCAGAGTAAAACTGACATGTCATGTACTGTACACTGCACAGTGAGAGCTGTTAAAAATAAAAATAAAAAGCACTACCAGGATTGCCGTATTTTCTTAATCCTGTCTCCCAAAAGTTGATCAAAAAGTCTTGTCCCTCAAATATGATACCAATAAAAACATCAACTCAGCCTTTAAAAACAAGCCCTTACACAGTATTGTACACAGAAAAAAAAAATTATGGCTCTCAGACTATGGTGATGCCAAAACGTGTTCACTTTTCTAAATAAAAGTGTTTTTATTGTGTAAAAGCAGTAAAACTAAAAAAGTTATATATACATTTGGTATCACTGTAATTGTATCCCTTCTGAGTAAGGTAAACATGTCATTTATGCCACATGGAGACTGCTGTAAAAAATAAAAATAAAAAACACTACCAGGATTGCGTGTCATCTGTGTAGAGATGGTACTGAAAACCAAATCTGCTGATGGTTTGCTGTTTAGATTGAAAAGAGGAGAGGACCAAGAACCGATATCTGAGGAACCTCAACAACAAGAGGGAGAGGAGAAGAAGTAGAACCTGCAAATGAGACATTGATGGAGCTGTCAGAGAGGTAGGATGAAAACCAAGAGAGTGTGATGTCCTGGATGCCAATGGCACTGAGAAAATGCTGTAGAGATTCATAAGAAGTAACAATGAGTAGTTGCCCTGTGATTTAGCAGTGAGAAGATTATTTGAGACTTTAGCTAGAGCAGTTTCTGTTTAGTGTAAGCTGTGGAAACCTGATTGTAAAGGATTGAGAAGAGAGTTAGTGGATTAGGCGAGAGTAGACCAAGCATTCTAGGAGTTTAGAGATGAAGGGCAGGTTAGAGAGTAATTAGCAGCGCAGGACGGGTCCAGAGTGGACTCTTATAGTAAAGGGTTTATAACAGCATGTTTAAAGGACGATGGAAAGATCCCATTGGAGAGAGAGGGCCACATGCATGAAACGGTTTTGGTCTAAAACTCACTTTTTTCACCATAGAAACCTATGGGGAAAAAAGTGAGTTTTAGACCAAAACTGTTTCATACATGTGGCCCAGAGAGCGATTGAAGATTGCTGTAAGTTGAGAGAGGACAGTTGGAGGAATAGACTGGGCAAGGTGGGAGGGAATGGAGTCACAAGAGCAGTTGGTGGGGCGAGATACTTCTTCCTCTGTCGTTGGGTCAAGAGCTGAGAGCAGACTATACAACATGTGGGGGGGGGGGACAGGATGGGTATTACATGGGGATTCAGATGCGATGTTTTACTGGATACTGTCAATTTTGTCTTTGAAGTGAGTGGCTAGGTTTTCAGCACAGAGGTCTGTGACCCAGGCCTAAGCTTAAGGCCTGAGGAAAGAGTGGAAATATTCTTATTTGGCGCAGTGTGATAAGTCCTGAGCATGAATTTGTAGTGGAGAAAGTCTGCAGATAGCTTTGATTTTCTTCTCAGACATTCAGAACACCTGGAACATCGCTGCAGATAACGATTAATGAAGTTAGAAATTGATGAGAGATAACAGAAAACCAGATAAAGAGAGTTCCCATCCTTGTGGGAGAGGCCAAGAGATGTTTTTAGTAAAAGAAATTGAGAGGTGAAAAGAGACATGAGATCGTCAATGGGGATGTTGAAATCACCCAGGATTAGAGTGGGCAGTAGAGAAGAAATGTGGGAGCCATGCAGCAAAATGATCCAGAAACTGGTGCAGTGAGCAAGGGGTTCATTACACAATTACAACTCTGAGAGAAAATGGCCGAAAGAGTCTGAAGGTAGGGACCTCAAAGGAAGGGAAAGTGAGGGAGGTTATGGGAGGAATTACTCCGTAAGTGCACTGTGGAGAGAAAAGTATGTCAACTCCTCCATCCTGCCTGTTCTGAGGAGGTGTGGGTAAAGTGTGGGCTACCATAGGTGAGAGTAGCAAAGGAAGTGTTGTTACTTTGCTGGAGCTAAGTTTCTGTGAGAGTTGGTAGTTTGAGGGAGTTAGAGAGGAACAGGTCATGTACAGCAGTGAGTTTGTTACAGTCAGATCTGGAGTTTTACAATGCACACTTTAAAAGGGCAAGAAAAGACGTACAATGAATAGCAAGCAGGTTAGCAGGGTTTCTATGGGAGGCAGAAGAGGAAGTGGGATGAGCAGTAAAGTAGGGTGGGCCAGGATTAGGAGAGATGTCACCTGCAGCAAGAAACAGGACAATAAAAAGTCATGGTTCAGTGATATATCTAAGGAGCCTTTGTGCTGCACTATGTAAGCAGATCATTTTGGGTTGTTGAAAAGGTGTGTGGGATGTATACATATGTGAGGGAAAGAGGGAGGAGCTGATGTGGATAAAATTGTCAGGGGGCAAGACTGGACGGTAGGATAGGATGCAGATGGCTGCAAGGTGGATAGGAATAGTGAGCATGTATAAGGTTTATTTAAAAAGACCATTTATTCACAAGAAAGGCCCCCTTCTGCAAAATTCTGTTATAATTCTGCACATAACTTTCAAAACTGTTACTTCAATGGATGGCAAATTGACCAATGTGGAGTTAATTGAGAACCCAGGTGTCTTAAATGGGTGAAACTACAAATAGGCCAGCACAGAGAAAACACTTCAAGGAGAAAATCTAGGATTAATGGCTACACAAATAAACACAGGGTAATTATTGAAGACAGAGCTGGGGTGAAATCTACACATACCATTAAACAAAGCAGTACAATTAAACAAATATTGCTGTGGGGTTGCTGGGAATTGCTGTCCAACATATATACATACCTGTGAAGAAATGCAGAAAAACGTGTTCAGATTGTAGTAGGGGCTCTGACTTGTGCTCTACCAATTTCTGATATATTTCTGCATATCACTTTCAAATCTGTCACATCCAAATATGGCACTTCAAAGGAATGGCAAGTTGACCGAAGGTCAAATTGACCTGAGCTCTCTAACTTATGCTATGCTAGAGAAGAAAATTGCGGTGTATATGTTTTTATTTTATTTTTTTGGTTTGTGTTTTACTTTTTTTTTTACACTTTTTTACTTGTCCCCATATATTACTTGCAACAGTGATCTTTAGAGAGCAGCACACAACATTACTTGCTGTGTACTGGTCTCCCTGTCATTCACTTTGTCCGGCCATGCCTACAAGTCGACTTCGTTGACTAGCACCAATCTTCCAGAATACTCCACTGTATTCACTAATGGTTTCTTGTGATGAGCCCATGCAAGTGGAGAGAGCCTATTTGTTTGAGGAAGAATGCATTCACAGACATTTCCAGAACCTTTGCTGATATTGTGGCAGCCAAGCTCACTTCCTGAAGCACCCTCCAGTTTGTCCGGGAAATTCCAGCTCCAAGGCTTCATGGGAGAGGCGATCCTAGCCGAAGATGCATTCTCTCCTTGCCTGACCATTGGGGTAATGCTCAGCTCCTCATTCAGTGTCAAGGTTCAAGTTTCTGCCTTTTTGGATTCTGGCTCTGCTAGAAATTCCATTAATTCGTCTTTTACCTCCACATTTTGGGTTACCATTTGATTGGGTTTGTTTAAAATTTGTTAATCTTTTTCCAAATTAGTAACCCTTTAAAAAGCCCCCTTTCAGTATTTTTCCCAAACCTCTGACCCTTCAGTTTGGGGGGTGGTCACAGGGGGGAAGATTTTTTTTTATTTTTTCCCTATTTTCTACTTCTGCCTGGTTTTTCTGGGTTTTTGGTACCCAAAAATTTTTCGGATTTCTTCAGTGAGATGCAAGTAGAGGGGTTCCTTTCACATCGGGCCCCTACCACTGGCCCCGTTTGTCCTATGCTGGTATGGCGTCTTCTTGCTGTAAAGTATGTACTCTATCCATGCCGAAAACTCAGGCTATGTAGACCTATATCAAAGAAAATTTGCAGAAAGACTTTATCTGCAAGTCAACCTCTTCTGCCAGTGTTGGGTTTTTCTATGTAGAAAAGAAGGATGGTTCTTTTTCACCCCCATACTTCAATTCTGGGGCTTTTTAAAAAGGGTTTCTTTGGTAAAAAAAAACAGTACCTGGTTTTTTCTGAATCCCGTTCTTTGATTAAACTACAGGGGCCCCGGATTTTCCCCCAAAGTTGATTTGGGGGGGGGGCCTTTAAATTTTTAATTATTTTTAAAAAATGTGAGAATGGGGGACTGCCTACCAGTACCTCATGATGCTTTTGATCTTTCCCAATGCCCCCAGCTGTCTTTGAAGGGGGGAATGTCACTGGTTTCTTTTAAAAACCTCTTATTCGTCTGTGTCTAGTCTTTTTTTGATGCATCTTGACCCTTCTCCCCTGATTTTAAGTCTTATCTTTTGCCCATGATGGGGGTTTTAAGATCTATAAACCCCCCAAAACCTCTGAAAAAAAATTTGGAGAAGGGGTGTTTTTGGAACCCGACCGGTTTCCCTTTTCAGGTCCCATTTTCTCCCAGGGACCCTAAAACATTGTCTGCTGTTTTTCAATTCCCACAAATTTTGGGGATTTTTGGTTTATTTCAGAAATTCCTGAAGTTTTGCGAAAATTTGTGTCAATTTTTTTCCCACTTTCCCCCCTGGAAAGCCCCCCTTCATTGACCCAAAAAGAAAAAACAGAAAACCCCAAAAATAAAAGGCCAGCCTGAAGCAGAAGAAGCCTCTGCCCGTCTTAAGGCCCCTTTTTCCATAGCCCCCGGTTCCGGGACTCGACGGGATACAAAAAACCCCTTTTTCCCTGGGAGTGGACGTTCACCCCAGGGGAGCTGGAGAAAGGTATTTAAGTAAAAAGATCTTTGAAGGCAAAACTTCACCGTGTTTCTTTCTAAAAGACCTTTTCCCTTGCAGAAAGAAACTATGTTTTGGGGGAAATTGAACCATTGAATTTCTTTAAAAAGAGTGGCTCCATCTCCGGAAAAGGTGCTCATCAGAATTCTACCCCAAAACCATAAAAATTTCCCAAACCCTCCGGAGTGAAATGATTTTCAAATACACTTTGTCCTCGAGAAGAATGTGAAGTGTCTGCTCTACTTTTCCTCGGACACCTCAGCACATAGTTCGCCCAGAACGTCTGATTAATGCAGCTCCCATCAACCTCCAACAGATCCCTTCAGGGAAAACTTTTGAGCACCAGCTTTAAGAAAAATAATTTTTAAATGGGGTTACTCATCCAAGCTAGCCGGTAGTGTTGAGCGATTTTTATCGACAAAGTTGAAATCGGCAAGGTTTTTTTAGGTGATCGAAATTTCCAGATCATGCGATAATTAAGGTTAAAAAAATTCTGTGCATATCTATTAAGATCGCGCCTTTTTGTGCTTCCTGTATTTTGGCGGCCAGCCAAATCAGATTACAGAATAGTTCAGGGTGAGATGCGTGTGTGCGACGTTCTGACTGGGATGTGTAATGGTTGCGTTTGGCTGGAAAAATCACATGACCTGTTTTACAATAGAACAGCGTTTCCTGTTTCAGCACTCTCTGTTCTCTTCGCGGTCCTCATAGGGATAGGACATGCGTTCTGCCTGTGGCCCAAAGTCAGCGACAATTTGTCAATTTCTGCACTGGAGAAAGAAACCTTCTACTATTTGCCTCGCTGATCCTTCAATTTCGTTAGGAATGGGCTTTGAACATTTTATGTAGTTCATTAGAGAATTTTAAAGCAGAAACTACCAATGTAAATTCACGGCGGTAGCGGAGCGGGGCGGGGGGGGCAAGTGGACGCTGGCTGAAAAGGGGGGGTGGGGAACAAGCCTCTATCTATAAAGAACACTGGATAAAGTTCACCCGACTTCAGTGAACGACATTGTAGTTGGGAAATTTCTTTCTTATCTTAACACGTTCTGCTAATTTGAAATATTTCCTGGATAATGGGCAGCCTGAAACTTATATTGGCGCAATAATAAACATAATTTTAGGAACTGTCAGGATCTTCTTTGTTAGCTGCAACCTCCACTTTTATTCTCCGGATACATTTCAGATAGGTGTTCAATTTTACCCATTGACACCTGTGACTGTTGATATATCCACCTTTGCAATTAAATTACTACACCCAGAAACTTGTCAGTCAGCACAGGTTGTGTGTTGCCAAAATACCGTTGTATAGTACGAAAACATCACAGTTAGTGTTTTTGACTTTGCGCACCACCAGCTCATGGTCATTGACGCAGCTTCTACGTAAATCTTAAAACGGCAATTTTTAATCACCTCAGGTGAATTGAAAGGTCTGCAAATTAATTTACAGTTCTATTATATCATAAATAAACTGTTAAGTGTTTTTTGGCCTTTTGCGCACCCAGCCACTGGTTCATTGACGCAGCATCTTAGTAAAATCTATATAAAACAGCAATTTCTATATTCACCACAGGTGAATTGAAAGGTGCAAAAAAATACAGTTTATTATATCAAAACATAACAGTTCACCGTGTTTTTTTGGAACTTTTGCGCACCCATCATGTTCATTGACGTTAGCATCTACGTCTAAATCTTTTTAAAACAGCAATTCTATATTCACAACATAGGTGAATGGAAAGGTGCAAAAAATACGTATAGTACTATCTAAACATAACAGTTACGGGTTTTTTGACTCTTTTGCGCACCAGCACTGTTCATTGACGCAGCATCTACTGTAAATCTTAAAACGAATTTATATTCACCACAGCGTGAATTGAAAGGTGCAAAAAATACAGTTGATTATATCAAAAACATATACAGTTCTACGGTGTTTTTTGACTTTTGCGCACCCATCACTGTTCATTCGAAGCCAGATCTACGTAAATCTTAAAACAGCAATTCTTTATCACCACAGGTGAATGAAAGGTGCAATAAAATTACAGTTTCTTATATCAAAACATCAACGTTACCGTCGTTTTTTGACTTTTGCGCACCCAAGCTTTGGTCATTGACCGCAGCATCACGTAAATCTTAAAACAGCAATACTATATTCACCACAGGTGAATTGAAATTGAAAGGTGCAAAAAAAATACCGTTTCTTATATCAGTAACCATAACAGTTAGGTTATTTTGACCTTTTGCGCACCCAGGCACTGTTCATTGACGCCACCCCCAGCAGCATCTTAGTAAATCTAAAAACAGCAATCTATATTCAAACATGGTGATTTGAAAGGTGACAATATAAAATACCGTTTTATTTTATCAAAACATAAACACGTTTCGTGTTTTTTGACTTTTGCGCACCCAGCTCTGTTCATTACGCACGCATCTTCGTAATCTTAAAACCAGCAATTCTATATTACCACAGGTGACATTGACAGGTGTCAAAAAATACAGTTTATTATTCAAAACATAAACAGTTACGTGTTTTTTTTCGACTTTTGCGCACCAGCACTGTTCATTGACGCTGCATCTACGAAATCTTTAAAACAGCAATTCTATATTCACCCACAGTCCTAAGTGAATTGAAAGGTGCAAAAAATACAGTTTATTATATCAAAACCATAACAGACTACGTGGTTTTTTTTTGGACTTTTGACAGTCCTGATTTGTTGGATTAGACACCTTGCAGTTAAATTTGAATCCCATCAATTTTTGTTTTGATTAGAGGGGATTTGAGAATAGCTGTGATTTGCTGTCTTTTAATAAGAGTACTTTCACAAAATATTCCATACCTTTCTCAGATTTTTTATTATTTCTGACATTGGAGCCGATATGCAGGTGGTTACGCGAGCAAAGAGGGGGGTGTAAGCAAATGGAGGTAGAGGTACGAGGGGAGGAAGGTGCTCCCTGTCCCAGTGATGCGCACTGACAACACGCATGCCCGGGATCGTCAGTGAAGGGACCGTCAGGGCCTGTCATAGCATGGGTCAGGGCCACTGTGGAATCTAAGTAACGAACATCGTCGCCAATCAGTCCTTCAGTGGCTTATATGCACCTGCATCTAGCGTCTACCTCCTCGTCCTGCAGTCACGGGCACAAATGTGTCTATCAGCAACTTCATCAGCATCTGCATCCAATATGAAGCATCCAAATTGTCCAACTGTGTTACCCCCACCATGTGCATAATCCTTTACTGAAGGACCTCTTTGAGGACCCAAAAAATGCGGTTGGGGTAAGAAGGCTGTTAAAAGACTCATAGAGGCCAATAAAGGATGATTTTCTCAGTCTGACGCCCAGTTACTGATGCCATCAGAGGTGGTGAAGACGCCGGTCTCAACGGCAAAATCCCCCCGGGCGGTCGGCAACGCCCGGCAGTTGCCCGTGTTGTAGCCCGCAGTTCTGGATGCAGAAAGTCGAGGGACGACCACAGTCAACTTGTGTTGATGATGATGATGACGGACGAACATTGCGGTTCCATCCTGGTTTTTTCCGCAGAATTTGCTTGCGGACCGCTCCACTCAGTGGACTGAGGAGGAAGACAGTGGGCGGGTAGTGTCCATACTGGTCCCGCCACACAAAGGAGAGAGGGCGGTAGCAGAAGTCCTCTGATATGATTCCGCCAGCACGGTCAGAGCAAACCCGCTCCTCGGGTTACACTCAAAAAGGTAGGACCTCTACGCCTGGGTCCTCTTTGAGCAAGCTCTTGATTACACCCAGCAGATGTTCATCATGCCGCCTTTGCGTAAAGCATAATTAGAGGCAAGAACCTAAGTGGTTAACCCATCCACAACATGTCTTGTCAACTTGCAGCGAATGCATTGAGTTGAAAATGGAGGGAACATTGGCCAACAAAGGCCACCAGGACCGACGACCGGGCCTCCACCTCTGTACACCTTGTCTCACGCCTCCTTCCTCCTCCGCCTCCACCAAGCGCTGCCTAGCTGCCAATGTCTTTCAGAGTCATGATCAGGGCTCAGCTCCGCTTCAAGCCTCCACGTCGCGCCGTCCCGAGTACCACCAGCACCACAGAGAACCATCCTACCCTTCTCTTCCGCAGTTTGACGACCTGCAGCTCGTTTACAGCGGCAGTCTAGCAGCAAGCCTTCTGTTCTTCCAGGTTTTGGGGCAGAAGAAAAGAAGAAACACTTTATCCCCCCCAAAACCATCCAAAGCCAAAAGCCTGAATGTCGGCAATTGCCAGGCTTTTGGCCTTGGAATGTTGCCTTTCGTCTGGTGGAGTACCAGAAGGGTTCCGCCACGTCATGGCCTCGCTTTGCCACAATACAGATGCCGAGCAGGCATTTCTTTGCCAGAAAAGCCGTGTTCAACCTGCCATGGCCAGCCAGTTGTCATCTAATATTTTTCAAGTGCCCCCGTTGTCTGCATCTGTGGTCCGGAAAAGTCCATCTCACCACCGACAATGGACTAGTAAGCACAGGCCCAGGCCGCTATCTATCTGTAGACAGATACTGGGTGAGGTTGCGGTGGATGTCTCTTGGTGTTGACGGTGGCTCCTCAGGCTCGGCCGCACGCTCCATCAAAACGCCTGGGATGGTGCTGGGTCTTTTCCCCTAAGGTCCTCCTCGGTGGCATCACGTGCCAGAGACACCATTCCGTGTTGAAACTTATCTCTGCTTGGAGACTGTCCCACACACAGGGTCAGGAGCTGGTGGACGGCTACTCTAAGCCACGAGACCGAAGCAGCCGGCTGGTGTGACAAGAAACCTTGTGCCAGGAAGGTGGTGTGCGGGATAACAGGGCGAAGATCTGCTGGCCGCCCTTAAGATCGGTAGGCTGGAGCAATCCCTTCGCCTGGCACTGTCATGAACCTTGTCGTCCAGAAATATTCTTAAGAGCTACCGGGTACTGGACTGCCGCTGAAGAAGGCTCGAGGTCTGGTTCGCATTCCGCCGTTCGCACCCATGCTTGTCCCGCCCTGGCTGAGTCTTGCAAGCGTCAGCGCGGCCCTCCCCCGTCAACCAGTCTCTTGTGTTGGACGTGGCAACACGCTGGATTTCCCCACCCCTACACATGCTCCAACGAATATGTGGCGCCGCACTGCCATTACGCAGTACGAAGTGACACATGGCCTGACAAGCAGCGGTTCGGACAGCGGGTGTTTTTTGAACACCGGAGTGGAGGCAGGTGAAAGAGCTCTCTGCATCCATCCTTGCCCAGTTTTGAAAGAAGCCACAAAAGGGTCAGTGTGGACATTGCCCTGTCTGAATGAGCATTGTGGTGATCTAGTTCTGGGAATGATTGTAGGGAACACTCTGAACAACAGGTCCCGCCAGCGACGGAGGAGGAGACGGCACAGATGCGGTCCACGGAGCCTTTCTCTCAGCACATCCAAGGCCCGATCAGTTTCACAATTTCATCGGTCTTCCATTAGGCAGTGGTTCGGGATTCCGAACGCTAGTGCCCACGGTGGCGCTTCAGCTCTCAGGGTGCATCTTCTCAGGCCAGTCCGGGCGGTGGTGAAGCTTGTTGTGCCGGAGGGCCAGCGGAAGGAAGAGGAGGAGGACCGGAGGAGGTAATCCGTAGACACCGATTGTTACCGACGTCCCTGCTTGGAAAGAGGTACTGGCGAGCGAATTTGAGGCGGAGAGGAGGTGAGGGAAGATCAGTTTTTGTAGTGCCCCTCGACCCAGAGGCTTGGGAATTCAAGGCTCATCTCTACATGGGGTGCTTGGATGCTCATTTCCTCCAAACATGATCCTCGCATTACGGCCATCAAAATGAACAACAGATTACTGGGGTTGGCCACCCTCCTGGATCCCGGTACAAAACAAATCAGCACCTTTCCTTACCACCCTCCCAAATAGAGAGTAAAATGAGGAAAATGGCGGACCTTGCTGACTTGACAATGGAGGCTTCTGTGCGTCTGCTACACGTTCCAATGTCCGGTGGAACAAATCTGCGCGACGTGACAGCTGTCAGGTGTTGACAAGTAGGGGGGCGTAGCCGGCGCAGCAGGCAAGGTGGCAGAAGGCTCTAATGGGTGACCTTGGCCAATCTTTGTTTACCACCTCACGATCGCATGCAATGCGCGGCACCATTCCAACACACAGAGATCAGATTAAGATCATGGTGCCACCGACTATCTGCGTCCTCTAAACACCCGATTGTTTAGCTGTGTTCCGGACCCATAGACTTCTGGGTATCCAAAATGGACAGTATCGGACCGAGCTTGCGCTTTGTCACGCCATATAGGTGTTGTATGCACAGCAGCCAGCGTCAATATCTGGACGGACCTTCAGCACAGATGGGAGGAGTAATTACAGACAAACGCTTCGGCTTTCCCACAGATAATGTGGGATGTTTGCCTTTCATCAAGATGAATCAGGCATGGATCTCTGATGATGTTGTGGCCCAATTGCCGAGGTCACCCGATTTTAGTTGCCAGTTCTTCTTCACAATCCTCTTCAAACTTTAATGGTCTCTTTGAAAACTTTTTTTTAACAATGATCATTTCTATCACTGCAATGTTTATTCTCTTTACCAACAGTTCATTTTTGCTGGTTTTGCTTGTGGAGGAGACTGTAAATGCAGCAGGTTCTGGAAACACGTATTCCATTTACTCACTTTATTCTTAAGAAGTGTTCGCTTTGTCAATGGTTTTGAGGTCATGTTGTGTGAGATACAGGCAATACCATGGTCCTTGGAACAGAAAATGTGGACTTTAAGTGGCATTTCTCACCTCACAATTTTTAACAGTGGCTGCAGAAGTCTTTTTATAATTTTTTGGGTCATGCCTGACACTTTGGAAATGCAGCATTACTACAGGTCCTATTATAAAAAAAAATGTGTGTTTCTAACAGATTTGTTCTTCAAATTGACAAAGTGGCTTCATGGGTCATGCTGTGAATTTTTGGGGGCATTTTGCTGTGACATTGCGCTATAACTCCAGGGTCTATTACTAAAAAAATGTTGTTTCTAACAGAATTTGTTATTCACAATTGTCACGGGTGGCTCAAAGGGTGATGGTGCTGTCAGAAACCGGAATAGGTTGGGACACTGTTAATGGACACTTATTGCCAAAATGACAAGTTTTTGCAAGCTCCTTAACTAGCTATCATTCCCTGTATGAGACAAACCCAATTAATACAATGAAAAGAGAAACAAAGACCCATGGTGGGATTCCATTCCTATTTTAAAAATGTGTTTTCTAGCAATTAAGTACTAAAAACCTTGCATGTACAAATAAGTGTTAAAAAATTCCTCTGAATTGTACAAGGGAGTACAGGCAAATTGACCAGAAGTAGGTTATTCAGAGGACATGGAGTATGGGAGCACGGACAAGTGAACAAGTACCAGAGGACCATTCTCCAGGGCCACGTTGAGAATAAAATGAGAAAACAATGCCAAGATTAAAGGGGCACCTGTTGTACTGGCAAGGAGCGTTAGCAGCGTTAACCACCAGTATTTCCATGTGAAGACTCAATTGGCCACACTCTACGGGATGGGGCAAGGCTACCCAGGTATTGACCTGCTTGTGTACAGAGGAAGGGCATTGGAGTTCTCCACTTCTGCTTCCGCACACTCTGCTTCAGCACTACAGTTTTCGTTGCTGCGTCATCAGGGCATTTAACCTGCGTTGTTAATAAGATGACGGACGCCCTGCCTGGCTTCACGCCCACCCACTAGTTACTCGGCCCTGGGTCATGCTGTGGCCCCAGGACCGGTATAGTCAATATCCGTTCAACTAAAATGGTGGTTGAAGAGATCCTTTTTCCGGCAACTTTTTAAATGTGGGAATGTCATTTGCAGGGTTTTGGGGGCTCATGTGTTGGCCAGGACAGGTATGTCAATGTCAGTGAAACGCATAATGGTGGTTGCAAGACTCACTTTTTACCCGGCACTTTTTAAAATGTGGGGGGTCAATGCAGGATTGGGGGCTCATGCTGTGTGCCCCGGAAGGTATAGTTAATGCAGTGAAACTAAATGGTGGTTGAAAAACTCCTTTTTCGAGCTTGGCAACTTTTTAAATGTAGGGGGGTCATGCCAGGTCTTGGGGTCACAGCTGTGGCCCAGGTCAGGTATAGTCAATGTCCTGTGGAATCTAAAATGGTGGTGAAAGACTCCTTTTTCCCGGAACACTTTTTAAATGTGGGGGTTCATGCTGGTTTGGTGCTCATGCTGCGTTCAAGGATATGGATATTCTATGTCCGTGTTCCAAGTAACATGATCTGCTTCAAAATCATCAGCCTCTCTGTCACTTTTTAAATTTGTGGGTGATTAGCAGGTTTATGGTCCGGGCTGTGGTTACAAGGAAGGGATAGTAAAATGGTCTGTGACTTTTTTTACTGTGATATTATAACCTAAGTTTGTTGCCTAGACTGTTCGTCAGAACGTATCCATTTGATGTTTGTGGTGTTAATTTCTCGCATCTCTCAAGACTTTTTGGGTTGTAATAATGAAGCGGTGTTGTTGTTGCTCTCCCATAGACTTTAATGGTACATCGGCCATAATCGATGTCACTATCGAAAAACACTTATCGATAGGCGGCGACTATCGGACGATCGATCGATCTCGATAGCCAACGCAATCGCTCAACACTACTAGCCGGTCATCTGGAAATTCCTAAATCTTTATTGATCTCTCAGCACTATTGGAAGTCTAATCTTGTTCAAGATGTTAAAGATTTATTTATTTCTTTCCACTTTTGCCTGTAACAAAACATTTCAGCCCTTGAGTCTAATTCACCCCTTGTCTGTACCTGAGAAACTCTGGGCTAATCTCAACTCGCCTCCCATTTCTTCCAGCAAATTTTACGCCTGCATGGACTTCCAAGTACCAGCGTGCACTCTATTCCTGGCTACAAGTCAAGTTGGACTTCTCTTCTGTATACCACCCTCAATCTAATGGACAAGTAGAAAGAGTGATTCAAGTTCTCAGGCATTACCTTTGACATTTTGTTTCATCTCGTGAAGACAATTGGGCTGACCTTCTTTCCTAAGCTTTCATATAATAATTTTGATTCTGACACTGCTGGAGCTTTCCTATTTTTCTTGATTACGGGCAACATCCCTGCCCTCCTCTTCTCCTGTAGAAATAGATAGTTGATACAGTGGTTCCCAGGCATAGAATAAAATTCAATGTACTTTATTTAGAAATCCATAAAAAACTTCAGTAACCCACCACCGGATAGCACCGACAACCTCCCGTTAACGCCGACGCGTTTCAGGTGGAAATCCACTCTTAGCCATGGCATCCTTAGTCATCCTCTTCCCCTGACTACTGCCTCTGATGTTCCAGCTGTGGATGACCAGGTCCAAGAAATTTCCCACATCTGCCAGGATACCCGGCAGTCTCTCCTCCAAGCATCTTCCCGGACCAAGACACAAAGAAATAGTAAGCAGAGATTTCCTCCTGTGTTCTGGGATGGAAATAAAGTGTGGCTTTCTGCCAAATATGTCCTCCTGAAGAACCTCAATCTCAAACTTGGTCCACACTTCATATGTCCTTTTTCGGTCCTATGGCAAGTCAATCCGGTCTGCTGTAAGCTCTGTTTGCCTCCATCCATGCTGATCCTGAATTCTTTCCTTGTCTCCCTTCTCAAGCGACTTGTCCTCAACTGCTTATCTCATAACACTATGACGTCTCCTCCTGAAGCGAACTCTAACAACATCAACAAGGTCCAAGACATTTTAGCAGAGAAGAGTCTCAGAGGAAATACTTACTACCTTGTGGACTGGAAGGGATTAAGGCCCAAAGAGAGGTCTTGGGAACCAATGGAGAAAATTAGTGCTCCCAACCTCATCCACAAGTTCCATCTCTGACAGACTCATAAGAAGAGGGATATTAATGGGGGGGCTACTGTCATGCCAAGATCCCAGCTCTGGACTGTGGTTGCACCTGTGTCTGTGTCTCCCGGGCTGGCCCTCACTCATCCCTCCCTGCTCCTGCTCCACTCTTGTTCTATATTTCTGGACAGCACACTTATACCCGTTCCTTTAAAATTTAAAGAGCCTGTGCGTCACTGATAAGCAAACACCAGATGCTAAACCTTCTAAGCTCCCTACCATATTATTGGTGTGCTTACCCTGGCTAGTTTGTTTGTTCTTCGTTGCTGTTCCTGGATTCTGACTGTGCTTTAGACTTTGACCACTCTTTGCCTATCGACTGCCCTGAAATTCACGCCTGTGACCAGACTGCGAATCTATCTGCTCCTATTGTATCATGCAGCACCTTGGCTGACACTGCGATCAGCCAAGATAGAGGTAGTGACCTGGGAGTGTTCTGCTTTGAAGCCCAACCCACCTTGCGGCGGGCTCTGGTGAATACCAGGGAATTCTATAGACTCCGCTCGCTGGTGTGGTTCCAAGTCATTTCTTGTGGTGACCCAGAGGATCCACTACCAGAATTTCTTACAATTACTTTTTAACTACATCACCTGACAACAACCAAAAGAATGTAACAAGACAAATCAACCTTACTTCACATATCTGTCTTCAGCCAGCCTTTGCCAGGCCCCAACAGTCATACAAATAAGTTTGGATTTTTTTTAATGGTAAAACTGTATGACCAGGTTTAGTTTCTGTTCACACCATGATTTCTCTGTACATATTAGCTGATCTTGTAGACCAAAGAATGTTGATGTTTGCCATACATCTGCAACTGACTTCATATATCTGCAACTGACTGGTTAGGCAAAACACATATACCATTGGTTATAGATCTCTTGCAGGATGTCCTTGTATTGTAATACTGACAGTGGTTTCTAATACCTCAAAATAAAGGAGTGCTGGCCAGATATATGCCACCAGGATACTTTTTTGTATTAATTTGATTGAAATATGGCCTCAAAAATTGCAGTCAGTGACTATGAACATTTTTGTTTCTATCCATTCCTGTTTAAAGCTATTCCTGATTATGTATTGCTTTTACAATTGCACGGATCACTACAAGAATAAGCTTTGATACAATGTACCTAACTGCAGCTGTGTCAGATATGATTCAGACAGGTGTTCAGCCTCTGGATACAAAATATGATGTTAACAACTTATGGACCACCAATGAATAAAAGCATTTGGTTAGTGCACATATGACTCTGCATGGATGTTTCTATACATTCTTGCAAAGTGTAAAGTTGAACAAAAGTGGAAAGCCAGATGTCATAGACAGCTGAACTCTCCTAATGTATATATGGCACATGTATATAATTCAAGAAACATTCATGGCACTTCCTTCTTCATTTGATAACTGGGTGCCAGGTGGTAGGAGGAGCTGCTGTGTCTTAGCACTTTCATATCAGTTCTGCAGTGAGTTTTAGTGAGCCCTGTTACCCCTGTAACTGAAGTTCACATGTCTTCACCAGCCAGGGCCTGGATGATGGATAGGCAGAGGTAGGCAAGCGCCTAGGGCACTACCTCATGTCTGTCAGGATAGGCGGCACATGGAGATAAGGGACAGGATCATGAGCAGAACCCATTCCATACATGGTGGTTATCGGCTGTTAGATACATTGTAAAAAAAACAAAAACCTCCCAATAAAGATGATGCAGTTATGGAGAGTTCCCATTCCACCTAGTTAAGGGAAAGCGCAACTGCAGGCACCAAGTATTTGAATTTTTTTGTATGAAAAGGATGGGCACCATAATTCTTATTTACCTAGGATACCAAAAAGCCTTGTTCAGGCCCTGTCCCCAGTCACAGAGGAAATTAACAAAAAAAGATATACTCACATTCCTCCACTCCCAGGTTCCAGCGGCATGTCTCCCCGTCACTTCTGAATGGGGATGTCAACGCTGTGGCCACTGATTGGCTGCAGCGGTCACATGCCTCTACTAACATCACCATCCAGGAGTGAACAGCTCCAAACTGTGATGTAAGTTAAGGTTGAGTTCACATGGCATAATTGCGGGCACGTATTTTGCCCCGCAATTACGCCCCGCCCCCATACACAGAGGCGTAATTGCGGGGCAAAATACGTGCCCGCCATTATGCCATGTGAACTCAACCTTAACTTACATCACCGTTTGGAGCTGTTCACTCCTGGATGGTGATGTTAGTAGAGGCATGTGACTGCTGCAGCCAATCAGTGGCCACAGCGTTGACATCCCCATTCAGAAGTGACGGGGAGACATGCCGCTGGAACCTGGGAGTGGAGGAATGTGAGTATATCTTTTTTTATTTTACTCGAGGGACCCGGGAACTATTTACATTACTTTTTAACATGATGGACAAGCCCTTTAACACCCTTTTATTGCAGAACATGCTGCAAAGTTTTGTCCCATTTTAATGCAGTGCTTTAATGTTGTAGTAATAATCTGGTTCTGGCATGATGGCAGCAAGAAAATGAGACCATAAAGTAGGGAGCAAGGCTAACATGAGAAGCCCTTTTGCTGTTATAATAATAACGCTTTATAAAGCGGCAACATATTCCGCAGCACTTTAGAGGGTATAACTAAAGACAAAAAACAAACATTGCACAGTAAAAATCTACTTACAGATAAGACACAAGGTGTGAGGGCCCTACTCACTAGAGCTTACAATCTATGTGGGAATAAGGGTGAGATGAAAGGTGAAAAGTGCTTGGTTGGCACGAAGGCCCAGCCATGTTTCATAAATACAGGGTAATTTACATAAAAGTGGATGAACCTGCCACCTAGACAGAACATCTATATACAGATAAGTGTTTGTGAGTGCCCAAGTGCCAGGAGTGACAAAAATGTGTGTGACCCGCCACACTTTTAAGCAGCGCAGGAGAGATGGGGAGAAGGTTCTAATTTCACCCAGGCTTGTAGGAAGCCTTTATCAATGACTGTACTGTGTGAGTTCATATTTTGTGGGGCTGGGAAGTGGATGGCTTGGATTTATGTTGTATTGTTTTGCACACTGACCTGTGTGTCAAATGCTTAGAAAATAGCTGAGGTCAGTTTGAAGAAGTATTGTGTCGGTGTCCTGTGTACTGGGTGCAGGTCTTATGAATATACGGCGATCCCAGCACTAAATTGTCCTAAAGGCTGATCCTAAATTATATATATTGAAAATAATATAAAAGGTACTATACAAATAAAAACATTATTTAAAACACTATAGTCACTTTTGAGTCAAAAGATACACAATTGCTTATGAAGCATTTACACTGGCAAATAAATGTTACAGGGGTTGTCTGGTTATTTTTTTAATACTTTCCTCTCACCTTGGATCCAGCACTGTGCCTTCTTCTCTTTCCACTGGTCCTCTGTTTTCTTCCAGTCTTGATCCAAATGGGATCTCACCACTACCCATGCTGATTGGCTGCTAAATAGCGGTCACGTGCTATCGGCTGACAGTTCGGAAATATGTGCCCCAAATAGTGATACTAGCCAATAACACTTGGCTTCTACAGCCAATCAGCAGCTGGCAGTTGTGAGATCCGATTTGGATGAAGATCAGTAAAAACAGAAGACCAATGGAGATTGAGGACAGAACAACACTGGATCTGAGGAGAAAGGAATGGTGAGTACAACTGAAAAAGAACAGTGTAAGTTGCAAAAACTATTATTTATCATTGATTTTTTGACTGTAAAAAAAGATTGTATTGGTGGCATGATCAGTAAATGTAAATGCACTGGTAGCAACAATTACATTTACAGATGAAATTACTATCTAGTGTATGACTTTTATTGAGAGCTCTTGATAAGTAGCTATGATGCTCCATGCCTGGCTTGGACTATATTTCTCCCCTACAGCATCAAGGGTAGTCCTGGTAGAAATGTTCATCAGTTCTTAACTGCATGAAAGGCTTGAAAATTGCCCCATGTAAAGTGGCCTTCATGCCAATAATAGATAACAGACACAGGTTTCTTTATTTAAGCAGGATATTAAAGACATTAAAACAGTTCGAAACCTTCCATATAGTAGAAGGCATTGTGAAAACATGTACATAAAACAGTAAAAAATGAAATAACAAGATGGGTAGGTGCCTTATTTTAAAATATTTAATAAGTGGACAAGAGCAACCCCCAATATAACCCCAAAACACATCATGTGAGTCCTGATAGTGGCCCTTCTGATACCAGATCAAAGGACAGGTTTATCTCAGTCAAAGAGGGTAGGTTGGCCAAACCAATAATCAAATCAGTATCTAAATGCTAAAAATTTTCAAAATAACAATGAGATATTTATAATGCTCTCATTAATGTCTGGGATCCACAGTATCAAATCCGTTAAATCATACTTGAAATGCCATTAATACAGCCATATAATGTAAATACATCAAACAAATCAATATAGTCAAGTGCGCATTCATCTGTCGGTAGCTGAATGGTAACGGCCACTCACATTTTCCTCATTCTGTCAGTTGTGTATGATGTTGTGTATGATGTGTTGTATTGTGCAGTAAGAATTTGCTTCCTTTCAATGGGTAATTGTTTGCTCCCAAGCAGGTATGGTAATTTAGTCACAACTCCATCCTAAATGACTAATGTGACATTTGTTATTGACATATAATATTAAGTGGGTTAAGCACAGGGCAAACTTGAAGCTGCTCCTCAGCAATCAGTAGGCCTTCAGTTTAATATTATTCATGTGTTGACTTATGATCACTTTTCCATATAATAACATAACATAATTAATAAGGCTCAAAACAACTTATTTAGAATTTAAATTGTGTTATAGTGTCACATAATCTATAACTGGCAAGACCCAATACCTTCACCAAGGACAGTGCTCGAATTCAGTGGGTTGCAAAAGTATTCATATTTTTCTAGATCTTTTCCTCATTTTTAAACATCACAGCCACAAAATGAAATGTATTTTACTATTTTATGTGATAGAGCAACGCAACATAGCAAGTATTTGTGAAGTGTAAACAAAATGATGCATACGTTTCCAGATTTTTGCAAATAAAAAACTGAAAATGTGTATTCAACACCCTGCACTCTGATACATCTAAATAAAATACAGTGTGACTAATTGTCATTATATGTCACCTTAATAGTAAATAGAGTACATCTGTGTGTCATTTATTCTCATTACAACTATAGCTGTTTTGTGAAGGTCTCAGAGGTTTTTTGGAGAAGAACCAAAGGCATCATGAAAACCAAAGAAACACACCAAACAGCTCAGGGATAAAGTTGTGTCAAAGTGTATTGCAGGGTTAGGTTTAAAAAAATAGCCCAAGCTCTAAACATCTTAAGGAGCATTTTTTAATCCATCATCCTTAAATAGAGTATGGCACAACTGCTAATCTACCAATACATGGCTGTCCACCTAAACTGACAGCCCAGGCAAGGACATGACTTATTAGAGAAGCAGCCAATAGGCTCAGGGTCACCCTGGAAGAGCTACAGAGATTCACAGCTCAGGTGGGATAATCTGTCCACAGTACAACTATAAGTAGTGTACTCCACAAATATGAGCTTTATGGAAGAGTGACAGGAAGACAGACCTTTTTGAAAGCAAGTCATAAGAAGTCCTGTTTGCAGTTTGCAAAAACCTATGTATGGGACACATCAAGCATGTGGAAGAAGGTGCTCTGGTTAGATGCCAAACACTATGCCAAACACTAGATGCCAAAAATGCCAAACACAATGGGCTACATGCATGAAGGGGCTGCGCCGGTTATATTTAGTCAAAAAGCTGTAGTAGACCTATTCTATAGATGTATGAACAGTTGCACCTTTTTGGGCATTCTCTGGGCGTGTTGCACCACAATCGTAGAATTGGACATACTTATGATTCTTAGACACCAAACCTAGGTGCATAACAGTTAGAACAGCCATACCAGGTTAAAGGTGGTCTTCCTGAGCCAGATTTGTCATATTGGCACTACAATGTACCTGTATATATGAACTGCAGAAGAACAGGTTAATACATTCTGTCATATTCTACACTACCCTAAAGCTATTTAGAACTGGACTGTCAGCACCACCATTCATACATGTCGCCCTATGTGTGGAGGAAAGTCAACATTGCCCATCTCCCTAAACACACCGGGCCACATGTATGAAAACTGTCTAGGTCTAAAACTCACTTTGTTTCCCATAGCAACCAGAGTGCCGCTTTCATTTCATATAGTGCTCTGGAAAAATGAAAGGGGTGCTCTGATGGGTTGCTATGGGCAACAAAGTGAGTTTTAGACAAAATACAGTTTTCATACATGTGGCCCACCATCCCCACAGTGAAACATGGTGGTGGCAGCATTATGCTGGGAGGAGGCTTTGCTTCAGCAGGGACATGACCCTTAAGCAATGCAGAGTCCGTGCCCATTATCTTGTAACCTCCTAATACCCAAATGGCCACTGTCCCCTCACCACCTCCAACCTTACTTGTCCCACCTCCCAACCATTCACCCACTCTTCACCACCTAAACAAAAACACAGGGCAAGAGGTTGGATTAAATTGGCCACAGCAGCCATTTTATTAAACACATATAAAACATGGAAAAAACATACAAAAAACATAGCACAAACCGTTGTGCATAAACCCATCCTTAACATACACTTAATCGATCTGTAAAGACTTACAGACTAGCCCACACAGGTACGACAACTACCAACCAACCAACATTGAGGCAGAGGTCCTTGGAGCTAAGAGATCTGACTAACCAGTAATAATTTCCACCCATTACCCCCAGCTGCGATCACAGGCTCGATGGCACCAAAGCCATGTTAAAGGCTAACCAACTCCCGACTCCCAGGGACTATACCCTGCAGGAGCCCCATCTCCGCCAGACCAAACCGAATCCACCATCAACTGAGGGAATCAACCTCCTTCTGACTCCCTCACACCAATTTGTTCCACCAACAACAAGGACTCCTAACGCCGCCACACCACCGTGACCCCTAACAACCTAAAAGAAGCAATATAGAAACAGGGCGGGTGGGTGGGACTCTTGTGATGCACGCCACACGACTGAGAGGAACTTACTCCCGCGCGGCTGCACCACCCGTGAGCCACTCCCACTTCCTCCATACGTGACCCACACGTCCCTGCGTGCGCGGTCATGCGGCGCCTCCACCCAGCTGCGCCGAGTCCGGCGCTTCCTTGACCCTTACGCAACGCAGAGTCCGTGCCCAGTAGCTTGTAACCTCCTAATACCCAAATGGCCACTGTCCCCTCACCACCTCCAACCTTACTTGCCCCACCTCCCAACCATTCACCCACTCTTCACCACCCAAACAAAAACACAGGACAAGAGGTTGGATTAAATTGGCCATAGCAGCCATTTTATTAAACACATATAAAACATGGAAAAAACATACAAAAACATAGCAAAAACCGTTGTGCATAAACCCATCCTTAACATACCACTTAATTGATCTGTAAAGACTTACAGACTAGCCCACACAGGTACGACAAGTACCAACCAACCAACATTGGGGCAGAGGTCCTTGGAGCTTAGAGATCTGATGAACCAGTAATAATTTCCACCCATTACCCCCAGCCACGACCACAGGCTCGAGGGCCCCAAAGCCATTTTAAAGGCAAAACCAAATCCCGACTCCCAGGGACTATACCCTGCAGGAGCCCCGACTCCGCCAGACCAAACCGAATCCACCATCAACTGAGGGAATCAACCTCCTTCTGACTCGCTCACACTAATTTGTTCCACCAACTCCAAGGACCCCTAACACCAAAGGGAGCATGACATGCCACCTCATTCATGCGAACCTCACACCAGCCCAACTGCCCTTTCAATCCCTTCTTGCGCCCAAATGTCCAGACCCATCGCATTTAAATGCACTCAGTCATTCAACCAAAAACTCCTCTCACCAGACTCCAAATCCCTATGACGCCCCACCACAAAACCCGCCACAGCTCTAGTCCCCTACACCCGCGCCTTATTTAGGCGCTCCACCGACCTGGCACCCTTCCAGTGTTGCCGATACTCCATATCAGACCACTACCATACATGGAAACATAACCCACAATTTTAACAAATCAGACTTAATGTCACGTATCAACTCCCGACCAGATCTCAACCCCAAATCATTACCCCCCACATGTAAAACCAAAACCTGAGGAGGTCTGTCAAGCGCCGTAAACCTCAGAATCTCAGCCAACACACTGGACCACAGCATGCCTCTCTGCCCAATCCATCGCAGAACCGCAATATCCCGCGCAAAACCCAGCTGTCTTCCATCCGGCCGCACGTCCGCACGTTCCGCGCCCCAATGGATGAGTGAGTGTCCCAGAATCCACACTAAACAGGCGCCCGGAGCTAAAACAGAAATAGAAACGGAAATAGAAAAAACAGGTGCTTCGAGACAAACAATAGCAATTCCCCAATAATGGCGATCCACGTAGTATTCCCCATTCCAACAACAACCCAACAATCTCAAACTCTCCAGATGAACCGGCAGTAAATGAAACGCGGATTCTACATCTGTTTTTGCCATCAACGCCCCCCTCCCTCCCAAACAAACCAAACGCAAAGCAGCATCAAACGACGTGTAAACAACCAAACATAAATCTGGAGGGATCCCATCATTCAGCAACTGCCTCTTCGGAAACGACAAGTGATGGATTAGCCAGAACTTATTTGGCTCTTTCTTCGGCACAACACCCAAAGGAGACACAATCAAGTAGGGAAACGGGGGGAACAAAACGGGCCTGCCATTCTGCCTAACAAAACTTCCTTCGACAACTTCTCTTCCACCACCGCCGGGTGCTCATAAGCCGACCTCAAGTTCCTTGTCGTACTAGGAACCTCATGATCTGGAGCCGGTATCCGAAAAGCACTCGAAAACCCCTCCCTCAACAAAAACGCCACCCCAACCTCCCCGTACCTACTTAGATACGGTTCCATCTCTTGGACCTTCACTGGTGTCCGTCCCCTGGCTATTACTGGCCTGTCCCTTTCCTTTACCCTTCTTGAAACATTTGGCAGCTCCATGAGAGGTACCGCTACACACGGCGCAGATATGCTTGAATCTGCAATTCGCCCCGTATTTACAGAGCCCATCGATAAACTGCCAGCACAACCCCTTCTGACCTCCCCCCGTCCCTGCACCCCCAGATCCAGCACTAGAGTTCCCCTGGCTGGAAGACCCGGCCCCCCCTCCAAAGGGCTGCCCGACCCGCGAGGGCGTCATCACCCTAAGCCAGAGACCAATATCCTTGTGGTCCCACCGGATGCTCGGGCGCACCGCCTTCCTCTGCCTAAACTGCTCGTCATATCGCAACCATGCCATACCCCCATAATCCCAATGAGCCTCCCCAATGGCGTCTATATACCTAAAAAGCGCTGAGCAATTATCAGGCGCCTTTTCTCCCACCACACTGGCCAGGATCACAAAAGCCTGTAACCAGTTTGTAAAGGTTTGAGGAATAAGCCTCCACCGACGCTTCTCCTCATCCTCCTTCTTCTTCTCCTCTTTCTTCACCTTATCCAGGTTGAATCTCTCTAAAGGGAGCAGCGAAAAAATCTCCACATACTCATCCAGATCTTTTTGCGCATCTCCTGCTTCAGATGAGCCCCCAGCAGGCCCTCGAAGCAGACATAGACCTCCCCTTTTGCTCGGTCGTCAAGACGGACCCCATCGCTCTCCCTCTCCTTGTCGCCTCCCCCGCTGCCACTACCACCACGGGCTGTTCACCCCCTGGCCTCACCTTGGTCGCCGACGTAACCCCTGTAGCCGGCAACTCCGGTGACACAACCGCTGGTCCCATACCGCCCACAACCCCCCCCCTCCCAAGCGACCCAACAACTCCTTTAGGTAAATCGCCATTGCCTTACTTGCACCTCGGGGGGACCCGACGCTAATTCCTGAGCTGCACCAAGCACCTCCCCCTGTCCCCCAGCGCCCCCAACTGTAACTACAGGGAACAAAGAGGACAATGCATACTCACCAGGCTGCGCGGGGGCTGTGGACCCACTAGCCGTAACCGGGAATTCCAGATGACTCTCCAAAGGCCTCCTCTCAGTTGCCACCGACCGACCCGCCATCTCAGGAACGAACCTCTCTGAAGCCGGGAAACCACGCGTTGCTATGATGTGTCTGCTGAACCCGCCAAAGCCCACCCAGCCAAGGGGCCAGGTGACTCGAACGGCGACCCCCTGCCGCTCCTCCTTCTAGCCAACTCCAGGCCTGATCCGACAGGGCCAGCCGACTGCTGCCTGTGCGCTCCCCACACTCTCCTCCCGTGAACCGTCCTCCTCCCGCAGACTGGCAGCTCCCCTGACCAGCATGTCATCAGGCCAGACTGCCGCAACCTCCGCCGCACTGCCTGAAGGGGTGACCACCACTGACAGCAGCCCTGCCGTGCGTCGTGATCGGGCATCCCCCGTCGAACCCGCCCGCCGACTTGGATTCCTCCCAGCCCGGGAGGGACACGCACGTGCAACTGCATGCGGCTCCCGGACTGGAGGGTCCCCGGAGGGGCTCCTTCCGCTGTGGCGGGCCCTAGGCGTGGTGTCCGGGCTAAATCGCTGGGGAGGCCGAGCTCTACGCCCAGACCTCCCCACAGGCACATCAGCAGCTCCCTCATCCCTCTAAACCAGGAGGGCCCTCACTTCCCCCTGTAGCCATGCCTGCCCCCCACGTCTCGGCTGCAGCCCGCAGACGCTCCAGCAATGCCTGTACCTCTGCCATCATCACAGTAGTCGGGTGGGAGAGGTGCGCAGCGTCCGCCTCTCGTGATGCACGCCGCTTCTCTGTATAGGCTGCAGAAAGGTGTTGCTACTGGGTCTACCCAATTAATGAGGGTCACTATGAGAGATGACACATTGGACACTTGTAGTCAGAACTGAGAAGGCAAAATATATATTTTTTTTATGTTGAATGTGGCTGTTGTATCTCAAATATAACCTGATGTACAAAGACATGCTATCTATTAACATAGAGAAAAAAAATGAAAGTAAAATTTTGTGTGTGCTGTCAGGGCTAAGCTGTGCTCAGGCTACAGGGATCAACAGGTTGCAGCAGCTGATGCACGATCCCACCCTGATACACTTGCTGCTGACAGCTCTGTGAGTGACAGGAGCCCAGCCACTCCTGACAGGGGGCGAGTACACCAGCCAATGGGAGGACCTGGAGGCCGCTCCAATCAGCTGCAGGGGCGGTATCCAGGAATCCCATTTAAACTCCCTGAAGGCTGAGTGCAGCGCCTGTGATATTCCTGGCTACCTCGTGTTACTTGTTCTGTATATTGTGTTCTGCTTACCTGTGTACCTGACCTCGACTTGTTCTCCTGACCCCGGCTTGTCTCCTGATTTTGTGCTTTGCTTCCGTTTGGCTTTGCCCTCGGCTTGTTTACGTTTTATTCCTTGGTTCGGATTTGTGGCTTTGGCTTTTCCTATTTGATTTTGGGACCCGGACTGTCTGACAAATTCTTGCTTCTGACGGCCCCCAGCACTTTAGCAGCGAAGGGACTGTTGCCCATTTGCCGTCTGCCACCTAGGCGCACTTTCAAGTAGGCAGGGACAGTGGGCTGGGTTCCAGTCAGGGCTCACTGTATCTCAAAACAACTACAGGTATAACACCTAGAAAAAAGATACATAAAACATAACTTTTAATCAGAATGAATAAGAGTTGAGAAAGAAAACAAAAAAACCCTCAAATATACCCTATCAAGGACCTGTCTACCTCAAAAATGGGGAAATCGCCCCCATAAGGGCGCCCCCACACTGGAACCTAAACAACCCTGTCCCTAGCTACATCTAATGAAAAAAAGAAGAAAAAAAAAAAAAAAAAAACACATATACTACAAATTTGGGGTGCACAAACAAAAAAAGTGCTGTGATAAAATAACAATACAACAGACAATATACGTTTGATTTCAAAAATACTATGAATTGATGATGCGTCATAGGAAAGATAATCAATAACGCATAAATATTCCAATATTCCAACGCGTTTCCCCCCTAGATACTGGGGGTTTATCAGGGAAAAATTGCAGTTGATAACAACAATACGGAACATCTAAGAAAAAATCAACAAGTGTATGCAAAAAAATATAACTCACGTCCCTTAATGATGGAAAACAGGGCTGGTAAGATAGAGGACGGGGTCCAGGATAAGTCATGTACAGATCCCCGCTATCTGATTACTGAGACAGGTCCAAGCAGTAACCAAACTCACTGTATCTCCCTTGACGTGACATGTGCATTATGTATATTGATTTTGCATGTTTCCTTTTCCATTAGACTTCCGGATTTTTTATTTTTATTTTACCCAGATGTCTATTGAGGACTTTGATAGGCTAGTAGAGATCATCAGGCCACATGTCAGCAGACAGGATACGGTGATGCATTCAGCCATCAGTCCCAGAGATTGCTCATCATCGCCATTGGCAAAAATGTATGTGAGATGATCTAGGTGCATTTACAACCCATGGTGATACCTAGCCCCACCCTGAAGCTTTGGATATAAATTGCTAAAGGGTTTAAATTTGTGGCAGATTTCCACAACTGCATGGATGATGTCGACAGGATGCACATACGTGTGCAGCAGCCACCACGATTAGGGTCATTATATTTTAATTTAATTTCTGTGGTCTAGATGGCAGTGACTGATGCACAATTCATGTGTGTGGTGATTGAATTCAGGACTTATGGCTTTACAGGATACTCCATGGCATTGCTAATGTCAGAATTTGGCCGTAGTGTACTGTACATGCAGTGGCTCTACTCTCAGAGGGGACAGGAAATGCGGAGATGGGTTTTTAATACTTTATTAAGCCACGCACGAAAATTCATAGAATGCACCTTTAGAATCCTGTCAGGTAAGTGGAGGGATTTCACAGGGCCATTGCAGTTGAAAGAGGACACTGGGGACTTAGTCATAAAAGTGGCCTGTGCCTTACATAATTATGTTCATGATTACCAGCACTGTCGGGCTGGCCCATCAAAGTGACCTAATCGCGCCGCTGCCTCTCCACAGCCGCACAGCCTAGTCACTCTGCATAGGGTGTGCAGCGGAGGAGCTGCTAGAGGAGCGTCCCCACATTGGCGGTGTGATGACATCACACCGTCAGTGTTGGGCAGAAGAGGAAGGCGCTCGGCTGAGAAGGAGGTAAGTATTATTGTTATTATTTTTATTGGTTGTTACCTGCCTTACTAAGGGGGCCTATATATACCTGCTTAACTAAGGGAGTCTATATATACCTGCCTATCTGAGGGGGCCTATATATATACCTGCCTTACTGAGGGGAACTATATATACCTCCCTAACTGAGGGGAACTATATATACCTGCCTAACTGAGGGGGACCTTTTATATACCTACTTTACTGAGGGGACCTATATACCTGTGCCTAACTAAGGGAAATTATACATGCATACCTAACTGAAGGGACCTATATGTACCTGCCTAACTGAGGGGACATATATATACCTGCCTTACTGAAGGGACCTATATATACCTGCCTAACTGAGGGGACCTATACATTAGTGTTGAGCGATTGCGTTGGCTATCGAGATCGATCGATAGTCGATAGTCGGCTGCTATCGATAAGGTTTTTCGATAGTGAGCATCGATTGTGAGCGATTACCATTAAAGTCTATGGGAGAGCAACAACACCTTCATTATTACACCCAAACAAGGCTGGAGAAGCTGAAATTAACATCCACAACAGTCAAATGGATACGTGCTACATCTTAGGCAACACACTTAGGTTATAAAAGTCACAGAAAAAAAGTCACAGACCATTCACTATGTCTTGTACCACAGCATGACCCCTTAAACCTGCATCACCCACAAATTAAAAAGTGCCAGAAGGCAGTATGATTTGAACCATCATGTTACTTGAACTGGACATTGAATATCCCTGTCCTGGAACGCAGCATGAGCCCGAAACCTGCATGACCCCCAGATTTAAAAAGTGCCGCAAAAAGGAGTCTTTCAACCACCATTTTAGTTGAACTGGACACTAACTAATCTGTCCTGTACCGCAGAATGGACCATTAAAACCTGTCTGACCCAAAGTTTTAAAAAGTGCCAGAAAAAGGAGTCTTTCAACCACCATTTTAGTTGAACTGGACATATACTGTCCCTGTCCTGGGCCACAGTATGACCATTAAACCTGTCTGACCCCCAGATTACAAAGTGCCGGAAAAAGGAGTCTTTCAACCACCATTTTAGTTGAACTGGACATTGACTAGAACTGTCCTGTGCCACACATGACCCAGGGCCGGAGTTACAGTGGGTGCGTGAGAGCCCAGGCTGGCGTCCGTCATCTATTAACACGCAGGTTAAAATGCCCTGATGACGACAGCAACAAAAAACTGTCGTGCTGAAGCAGAGTGCGGAAGCGGAATGTGTGAGAACTCCAGCCTTCCTCTGTACACAGTCAAAGACTGGGTAGCGCTTTGCCCCTCCGTATGAGTGCGGACCCAATTGAGCTTACACTTGGAAATACTGGTGGTGTTAACGCTCCTGTTACACCCAGGTGCCCTTTTGCTTGGCATTCTTTTTTCTCATTTTACTCAACATGCTGGAGGAAAATTGTCTCTGTACTTTGTTCTCCTGTCCGTGCTCCATATTCCATGTCCCCCTGAATAACCTACATCTGTCAAATTTTCCTGTACCCCCTTGACAATTTCAGGGAATTTTTTACCGCTATTTGTACATCAATTTTTTTAGTATTTTAAATCTAGAAAA